>AWUE01016076.1:0-155689 GCA_001974825.2 Corchorus olitorius | reverse complement strand
AATGAAATAATTAAAAAATACTTCTAATTAAAGGTTAACGGATTTTTTAGTACATGGTTTACTACCCACAAAACTTTTCTAGAAATTGGGTATTTTAACCCTCATTAGTGAAGAAGTGGTTGTAAAAACTTTTACAAAGCATTGTTACCGAATTGCGACAAAAAAAACATTATTACCAAATTCATTGATAAATGTATAGTTATTCTTATATTTTTCAATATTTTTAGTTAATCAAGTATTGTGAATTTGATAAAGTTATTACCAAATTACTGAAAATGAAAGGTTATTACATTTGTTGGAAAACATTAAGATTTTAAGTAAAAGCTTCTTTTAGGAAGTTTTTAAGCATTTTTACTAACCTTATAATTATTTTTTAATAATCTTATAAAATTTTTAACACTTTTTTTTAATCTTTTAAAAATAATCTTATAAGATCTTTTAATAAGCTTAGTAGATTTTTTAGTAACTTTATATGTTTTTTTGAAGTTGAATTTTTTTTAAACTTCTTATAATCTTTTTTATTAATTACTATATATAAGATTCTTTTATAATTAACCTTGGTATATATTTTAGTTAATTTATATGATTTATTTAATAACTTTTATAAATAATCTTTTAAAGTTTTAGTATAGCTTTTTTGTTATTTTTATAAGATTTTTTATGTATAGAGTAACCTGATAAGCTTTTATATAATAACCTTTGAAGATGCTTTACTAGCTTTATAATTTATTTTAATAATATTTTAAACTTTTTAATAGCCTTCTTGCTAACATTATAATTTTTTAATAACTTTAGAAAACTACTTAATAATAACTCTTTTAGTAATCTTAAAAGCTTTTTTTTAATTAACTTTATAAGGTTTTAGAAAGCATATAAGATTTTTTTAGTAACGTTATAAGGTTTCTTAACAATCTTAAAAACATTTTTAATACTCTTACTAGCGTTTTAGTAGTTCAGTAGATCTATTAGTATTCTTTAAAACTTTGTTTTTTTAGCATCAATCTTATAAGTCTAATAGATGGTTAAAAAAAAAAAAAAACCTTATAAGTTTACTAAGTTCATAAACTTTTGTAGTAATCTTAACAATTTGTTTTTGAAACATTATTCATTTTTCAATCCACATGTGTAACATGTGGCAAAATACTAGTACTATATAAAATCACGAAATCAAAAATCTTAATTGGGATATTTCTAAAATACCCTTAGTATTATAGTATAATAATTTTTTAATGAGTATTCTTTTTAATCATTGAACTTTTTCATTAATTATGGAAAGATTTTGTAAATCTAATATTTAATTTTTTGAAATTATGGAAAGATATTAATAATCAACTATAATTGTAATTAATAATTTGCTTTTCATAATTATTTTTAGCTTATAATATATTTAATTTATGGGTTTAAAGTTTAATTTTCTCTACATTCATCAGGCTCTCATCTTAAATCTGCATCCAAAAGAACTTGTAAAAAACTTATAGAAAATCATAAAAAAAAAAAATTGAAAGCGGGGCTATCACACAATCAACTAAAAAACATTGATAAAAAAAACTTCTTCAAATTTATTCTTTCGTTGTAATTCGATGACTATTTTTAATCTTTTTTCTTTAAGAAACTTTAAATAACTGGTTTATTTTTTTAACATAAACACTTTCAGCAAAATGGTGGCGCTATGTTGCGAGAACAACTTTCAAAGGTTGAAAATTGCGGTGAAACAACTAAAATATATAGTTACTGCTCAAGAACTAATTAAGAAAGGCAAAAAACAATTACAATGAAAATAATATTATGGGACGAGGGTTACTTTTACCGAAAGGAAAACCACCTGACGGTCGAATAGTTGCCATCGTTAGAGATCAAAGTCAAGTTCAACAATCCATCGATCAATGAAGTTGGTGGTGCTATATCCTAAATCAACCATACCGGTATAGGCTTACAAAGTTTGAAAACTAAACCCACATACACTGAACACTTAAAATTCTTTATATAATCTATTTAATTGTTTAAAGCTATTGTTCTGTAGTCTCAACAAAAATATGACGTCCAACTTTTTACGAAATTTTATTTTTTGGTTCCATTTTAAGAGTATTAATTATGGGTTTATATATAATACACCATTGAAATACTTAAAATTTAATTAATTCTGAAAATGGACATGTGTCAACTCCACAACTCGCTTGTGGAATCCAAAATTTACACCGCCGATGTATCAAATAATTACTCATTAATTATTACCCTCCTCTATTCAAAAAAAATATATATATATATACTACCCTCCTCTACATCCCACAAAAGAATTTTGGGGGTGTGTATCTTTCTTTCAATTTTTCTTATTATCTAAAATATCAACTAAAAAACATTGATCTTATTATTATACTACTATATACTGGAAGATGATTTAAATAGGCTATATCCTATTTGGCTTTTCCCAATTTCAATTAAAACAAAAGTTGAAGAAAATCCCAATTTATTAGAACTTGATCGTGTGATGATTCAATTTAACAATGTGAAAAATATCAGTTTCTTTTTTATCCGCTTTTCTCAATTGTCTAATAAGTCCTAATTTAGCTTTAAATCATCAACTAAAATCCATTGTTTAGGTTTTCTACCATTGCTAAATATCAAAATCCTGGTTTATTATGTAGTAAGGAAAGAAATATAAGATGGAGATTAAGAGAATCATTCCCTCACTAAAAGACCCAAAACGAACTCAATAATAATGAGTTAAGATGTATTCTGAAGAAATGTTATAGAACTTAAAAGAAAACTAAAGCACAAAAAAAAAAAAAAAAAAAGAAGAAGAAGAAGACTAAAAGATAGGAACGTTAAGGGATGGTTGTGGGAGAGGGTTTGGGAGAGATACATATTACATACTTTACTTCATACAGTTAATTATAAATTTATTGTTATTTTACTTCTTATAATTTTTTCTAATTAAAAGTTATTATTATTTGTTTGAAAGGGTCCATCAAATTTTCAAATTGCTTGATAAGGTGTCAAATTTTGGTGGCCTAATGGTGTATAGACGTTATACAGTGCATCAAATATAAACCTCTAATTTATTTTAGAGTTAAATCAATTAATATTTCTAATATTTCAATCCATGTGAAGCCAACCTTCATAAATTCATTGTTTGAAATTCAAGGAAATTTCTTGCTAACCGAAAAAATAAATAAATTGAACAATACAATCAAAATATTGGGGCCAATTTTGCAAGGCTGCAAGTTCGGATGAGGTTGAATTTCTTTGGCATAAAAGCATATCAAAGATAGAATTGTCCATCAAAACTTTGAAGATGATCAAAGGTGAAGTCGTTACTAGGAATGTATAAAGTGGAAGGAAACAAAGTATGAAAGTTCGTCAGATAATCTAATGCATATATTTTCCTCAATCAACAATAATGAAGATGTAATGACCCAATTGGCATAACATAATATCAGTTTGAAAGCACACTACAAATTTTTTTGTAGCATGAAAATAACTACCACAATGACATAGAAATATATTGAAAAATTAGTAAAAATTAGGTTTCTTTTTTTATATGATAAATTAGGTTTCTCTTCGTTACATTTATCATTTCTGTTCTTTTTAATGTTAAGTATTTAATCTAACAAACCACCCATAGTATCTCTACAACTCTTAATCCAAAAATATTTGTCAATTTGGTTCACTCTTAATAGTGTTATCAACTTGACTAAAAAATCAAGTCTTTGGTTCATCATAGGTGATATAATCAACTAATTATTACTATCATTTTTTTGTTCTTATTCAAATATATGTGCTAAGTTTTATAGGAAATTAAATTATCTATATTTTGTTTTTTAATTAAATTAAATAAATAAATGTCTATGAAAAGTCAAAACTTATGAAATAAATAAATACTATAATCAAAATATTAAAATCAATTTATTATATATTTTCATAAATCTATATTAAAATCAACTATAATTTTTAAATAATAAAACAACAAATCAAAAGACAAAAAGTACATGCTTAGTTAACAAAAATTGGAAAAAATTAAGATATAAATGAAATGGTGAGAGTTATAAAATTATCTCCTACGATGAGTAAAACATTGCCAAAACATGGGGTGATCAAGGATACAAGACCTACGACACTTTTCTTTCTTGGAGCTAAGCTTTGTTTTGAAGTAAAAAGGAAAAAAAAATTATCCAAGCAATTTCTATAAAGTTTATTCAAATACTAACAAGATATTGCTCATGGTTTTACCAAGCACAATGTTAAACTCATACCAAGAACACGTATGATGCTCCATTAAAACTTATAATTTATGAATTTCTTATAAATTTATAGCAGTATAGCTTTTCTGTGATTAAGTATTGTAAATTTAATAAACTTCATTATTTATGATATCATTATATAAAGTTAGAATTATTATACAATACATTGTTTATTAAACCAAGTATTAATATATAGAATTGTTTAAGTGTCATAATTTCATTAGTTCATTATTAGGTAATTATGTGAGTGGTTTATGTGTGATTAAAGCCTATAAAACCTAACTATAAATATTATAAGCTTAATGCTCTTTTTGCCCCCTAAACTTCTACGATTTTGACGTGTTGCCCCCTAAACTTTAATTTTGGACGTTTGCCCCCTGAACTGGCAATTTGGATCCATTTTAGTAATTCTCAAGTGGTTGGCTTGACGGCACCGTCTCACGGCTGACGTGGCATTTCCACAGTTTAAATTTTGACACTTAACTATTTTGTGTTTATTTTTTGTTACCAAATTCCTTAATACCATTAATTTTTTTCTTTTCTTCTCATTTCTTTTATTTTTTTTAGCCTAACAAACATGTTTATGTTTTATCCAACTCTTCATGTATTTTTTAGGCAAGTCACAATATATATTAGCATCTACATTTATAATCTCGAGCATTTGTTTTTGTAAGTTGAAAACCAACATAAGCAACTAATTATTAGATTTGTAAACTATGTGTTGCTAAAAATTATCAAGAACATATATAATGTAACATAAAATAATTTTAGTAATTCTAAAACGATAAAAAGATTATTTTTGTAATTAAAATTGTCAAGGATTTGGTAATAGAAAATAAGCACAAGGTAGTTAAGTGTCGAAATTTAATTCTCAAGAGTCATATTTGTTTCACTCAAAACCACATGGTATATAAATGTAATTTACCCTTATTAATTTTATTTTCATTTCCGATTTATAAATGTTCTACCAATGAATGCTTAGAACTTTGCTTTTCTTTTTGACTATGTCATAGAGAATCAAAGTTTTATTAAAATCTATAGAGCATTCAAGCATCCTATGTCAAATTTGAATGCAAGTATATACCTTGCACTACAGCAAACAAACAAAGCAGTTAGTCATTCCTTATATTGACTTATTTTAATAATATAGTATTAAATAAATTTAGTCTTTCGTAAGAACAAATATAAACATAAAATACATCGTATGTATCTTAAAATTAGTTTTAAACACATTCTCAAATCCACGTGCGGAACACGAAATATTATATGTTTTGTGTCATTGGTTATTGTTGAGAAAAAACCAAAATAAAAATTGAAAAGCTTGGCACAATTTCACTTTAGGCTGATGATAGTGATTTGGTTGTGCAATTTTTCCATAGATGGAATAAATGATAAAAACAAAAGTAGATTGATAAATGAAAATCAAAGTGAAATTTGTAGGTTATTGAATTTGTCTGTAAATATATAGTTTTTTTTATAAACTATATAAGTATTTTTAGTACAAAGTATGGTAAACTTGATAATCTTCATATTAATGAAATAATTAAAAAAAATACTTCTAATTAAAGGTTAACGGATTTTTTGGTACAGGTTTTACTACCTACAAAACTTTTATAGAAATTGGGTATTTTAACCCTCATTAGTGAAGAAGTGGCTTGTAAAAACTTTTACAAAACATTGTTACCGAATTGCGGCAAAAAAAAAAGCACTGTTACCGAATTTATTGGTAATGTATAGTTATTCTTATATCCTTCAATATTTTTAGTTAATCAAGTATTGTAAATTTGATAAAGTTGTTATCAAATTACTGAAAATGAAAGATTATTAAATTTGTTGATAAACATTTAAGATTTTAAGTAAAAGCTTCTTTTAGAAAGTTTTTAAGCATTTTTAGTAACCTTATAAGTTTTTTTTTTAATAATCTTATAAATTTTTTAACACCTTTTTTTATCTTTTTAAAAATAATCTTATAAGATCTTTTAATAAGCTTAGTAGATTTTTTAGTAACTTTATAAATTTTTTAAAATTTTTTAAAGTTTTAGTATAGCTTTTTTGTTAATTTTTTAAGAATTTTTTATGTATAGTATAACCTAATAAGCTTTTATAGGATAACCTTTGAAGATGCTTTACTAGCTTTATAATTTATTTTAATAATTTCTTAGACTTTTTAATAGCCTTCTTACTAACCTTATAATTTTTTTAATAACTTTAGAAAACTACTTAATAACTCTTTTAGTAATCTTAAGAGCTTTTTATATTTATTTTATAAGGTTTTAGAAACCATATAAGATTTTTTTTTAGTAACGTTATACGATTTCTTAAAAATCTTAAAAACTTTTTTAATACTCTTACTAGCGTTTTAGTAGTTCAGTAAATCTATTAGCATTGTTTAAAACTTTGTTTTTTTAGCATCAATCTTATAAACTTATTTAGTAACCTTATAAGTCTAATAGATGGTCAAAAATAAAAACTTATAAGTCTACTAACTTCATAAACTTTTATAGTAATCTTAACAATTTTTTAAGCATTATAAGCTTCTAGCATTTTTCAAACTTTTTAGATTGTTTAATAATATAAACAAATTGATGGAGTCTATAAGAAGTAAACTAATTATTAACTCAACATGTTATAGTAATGTTTATTAATTTCTAACTTAATTATAGATTGATTTATTTTAATATAATATTTATTTACAATAAATTTTGAAAATTTATACAAATTTAGGCATTTAAAGAAGGAAGATTATACAATACTCTGCCAGTGGAGTTTAGCAAATAACACATGCGGGGTTTGGAGTTGACATGTGTCCTTCAGGGATTTTTTTTTATTTTAAAAATTAATTAAGAAAAGGGATGTGTGTCAACTCTTAACCCACTTATGAAATCCAAAATTTATACTGATAGTGTATTGTGTAATAGTCCTTTAAAGAATAACAATTATGTAAATGTAACTTAGAATTAATTTGAACAAAATTTTCAAACCCACGTGTGTAACACGTGGCAAAAATTCTAGTGTGTGTATATATATATATATATATATATATATATATATTTGCAAGAAACGATGACAATAAATTGCATAAACTTAGTTCAAAGTACAAGAAACAGAAGTTTTTGAAATGAAACACACCTAATTAACATTGTTCTAGAATTATCAAAAGCAAGAAGAGAATTTAAACTATTCATAACATAAATTGAAAATATTGGAAGCTTTAGAGTTGACAGCATAGTTTGCAAAGAAGTCAGCAGCTTGATTTCCTTCTCTATATGTGAAACAAATAGTTACTTCTTCAAGCATTGTCGCTATCTCCCTGATTTCCTTCTTGAGTATGCTCAGTAGTGGAGGGATCAGTTGTTGCCTACAGATCATATTAATAACAGCAAGAGAATCAGATTCAATAACAAGTCTATGAAAACCATGTTCTTTTGCCATTTGAAGTCCATATTTAATAGCTTGGAGTTCTGCCACAGTGTTTGTAGTGATCCCTAAGTAGATTGAATAAGCCTTCAGAAAGGATCCATTCGAATCTCTGAAAATACCACCACATCCAGCAGGTCCTGGATTACCTTTTGAAGCCCCATCATAGTTAAGTTTAATAAAAGCAAAGGGGGGAGGTAACCAAGAAATGGAAATTAGATTTTCTTTAAATGTTCCAACAAAAGGTTTTGATCTGGTGAAAGGTTTCAGAAAATAAGTCATTTTGTTTAAAACCTTATTAATAGAAAATGTGGCATGATTAAAAAGAGAATCATTACGTATATTCCAGATTTGCCATAGTAACATGGTGAGCCAACTACTATGATGAATCCATTCTCCTCCCAAAGGAAAGAAGCAAACATGGGAATTAAGATGTTTCAAAAGAAGAGTGAGGTGGAGAGTGTTCGTATCCCATAGACAAGGAAGCTTAGATCTAAGAGGGGAATAAAGAGGACAAGCATTTATCAAATGATTAACACTTTCTACTTGAGAACAATGGTGACAGTCCCCTGATTCTAGGATATGTCTGTCATGGAGTAATTGAGCTGTTGGTAATCTATTGTGAGCGAAAAGCCAGATGAACAATTTAACTTTAGGTATAGTTCTAAGGTTCCATATGGCATTCCAAGGGAGAGCGGGGAGGCTTAGATTCTTAGAACTTAATATAATTCTATGATATAATGAGGCAGTAGAGAAATTGCCAGTTTTGGTTAGACCCCAGATCAAAGTATCAGAATTGACATCCCTATCCAACAGAGTAGCAATAATTTGCTCAACTACAATGCTAGGAAGAAGAGACCATAATCTTCTAAGATCCCACTGTCCCAGTTGTGAATTAATAACCTCACCTAGCTTTAACTCCTGTAGATCATTAGGAATATCAGATGTTATTAATTGACATATAGGAGTACTATTTAACCATTTGTCATTCCAGAAATTTATACTCATACCATTCCTATTTTCCATTTTGAGGTTATTCTTTATTAAACGAATGCAATTTAGGAAGCCTGACCAGATATAAAAACAACCAGCTTTCTTAGTAGCATCAAGAACTGAGGTATTAGGAAAGTATTTATGTTTTAGAACTAAGGCAACTAGACTTTCAGGGGTTTTGAATAATTTCCAAATATTTTTGGCCACTAAAGCATAGTTAAACTCCTGAAGGGAATGAATGCCTAATCCACCAACGTTTGAAGGCAGAGAACAGATTTTCCAATTAATAAAAGGAGTTTTATTGGTGTTATTAGAATGATTCCATAAGAAATTCCTCATTAGAAAATTGATGTTTTTAATAACCTTTTTAGGAAAGATTAAGATCGACATCATATAAATTGGGAGAGATGAAAGAACTGCTTTGATCAAGGTTAAACGGCCAGCAAAAGAAAGGAATTTATTATACCAAGTGTTAATAATATTATTCATTCTGGTAATTAAGTCATGAAAAAGAGAATCAGTTAATCTGCCAGAATGCATAGGTAGTCCAAGGTACTTATCCAAAGTTGAAGGAAGTGGAATTTTTAAAAAATTGAAATATCAATCTTCATTTCAGGACTAGTATTCTGTGAAAATATAATTGAACATTTAGAAAAATTAATGGACTAACCTGATGCATTGCAAAATTTAAGGAGTTCTTTAAGTATAGTCAAGCTTATGGGATCAATCTTTAAGAATAGATAACAGTCATCCGCATAACAGAGACCTGGAATCATTGGACCATTTTTCGAGGCTTTAAGGGCAACAAGTTTTTTATCCTCAATAGCTTTAATTAGAGAATATTAAGAAGTATGCACAAAGGATAAAAATAAAAGGAGATAGTGGATCTCCTTGTCGAAGACCTCTGGTAGGATAGAAGGTGTCACTTAAAGAATTATTAATTAGAACCCCGAATGAGGCAGTTGTTACACAATTCATGATACAATTAATCCAATACTATGGGAAGTTATAAGCTTGTAGGCAATGTTCTATGAACTTCCATTCTAGTTTATCATATGCCTTAGCATAATCCAATTTTAAGGCCATATAATAAGCTTGACTAGATTTATTTTTGTAGAGAGTGTGAATAAGTTCATTTGCCATGATGACATTATCTGAGATGGCTCTGTTAGGAATAAACATAGCTTGGTTAGGAGTGATAAGTTTAGAGATCAGGTTTTTTAGCCTATGAGTGATGATAGAAGTAATGACTTTGTAAATTGTGTTACATAGGCTAATAGGTCTGAAATGAGAAACTTCTGTTGGTGTTTGGGTTTTGGGGATTAAAACCAGAATTGTTTCATTGAGCTTTTTAAGAAGATGTTCCGAATGAAAAAAAGCTTTTAGCAACTGAAGTGACTGATGGTCCAACAATATCCCAATGGGATTTGAAGAATCCAACATTTAATCCATTTGGACCACATGCTTTATTAGGATTCATTCTCCAAATGATATTTTTAATCTCCATATCTCTTATAGGTCTATTAAGAATTTCAATATCTTCATCTGAAAGTTTAGGAATATTAAGATTGGAGAAGTTAAAATCCATAGGATAAGAAGAAGAAAAAAGACGTTCAAAATGATGTTTGAAAGATGAATTAATAATGAAGGGGTCAGAAATCCACTCATTATTAATTTTTAAAACTTGAACTAGGTTATTTTTTTCTCTTTTGTTTTACTTTAGCATGGAAATATGAAGTATTAGCATCCTGGTCTTTGATAAATTTATCTTTAGCTTTTTGGATCCATTATTGTTTATTCATTTTCTCAAGATCTTTGATTTGTTGAATTAAAGACACTTCTTGGTTAATGGTATCCATATTCGAATTATAATCAATGTTATCATGGAGTTCTTTAAGTTCTCTTTTTAATTTAGAAATTTTATAAGGAATATTACCAAGAACATTTTTTGACCAATCTTTGGAAGCAAATGCTAGTTTTCTACATTTCAAAGCAAAATCAAAAGCAAAAGAACCTAATTTGGTGCCATTTCATATACTGCCTACAATGTTCCTATAATCAATCCTTCCTGACCATTGGTTTTCATATCTAAATCTTCTTTTAGAATTAGCTATTGTAGGACTAGAATTGATAAATAAGGCCGAGTAATCAGAGTGAATCGATGGAATGACTTGGACTGAACATGAAGGAAAAGAATTAAACCATTGATTATTAGCTACAGCTCTATCAAGTCTATGTCTTATGTGATTATCTCCTAAGGTTCTATTGTTCCAAGTAAAACAGGAGCCCATAAATCCTAGGTCAAAAAGATCACAAGCTTGTAGACACTCATTAAATCTTTGCATGGATCTAAAAGGAATATTATATATATATATATATATCACTTACCCTTTCTTATAGATGTGACAAACTTCTTTCATCTAACCTTACTAGACAAGTGAAATAATATCATGAACCAACAGAACCAACATTGAACAATGGTAACAGTCACCATCACTCATTATTAGACAAGTCGAACCACTATTGCAGAATCCATGTTAACAATGAGTGAAGTGTTGAGGGCCAAATGTGTCAACAATTGGAGTTAGGGTTCTACTATACTCAATGATCCCAAATCAGTTTACTGCACAACAATCAACACCTGAGTGGTGGGGGATGCCCCACGTTAGCACTCCGATGCTTAAGTCAGTGTCCTTAAAGAGTAAGGAATATTCAGAGATCAATAAAGTATTCTAGCAAAAAGTGTGTCATACCTCCAAATGGGGAAATACCATAGGGTATTTATAGGAAATGTGAATCTAGAGTTACCTCTACACGTGTGCGCCGCCGGGTCACGGGTCGCGTGTTTATCCGCCTTAGACCCGAAGCCTGTGGCATTGGGATCTATAAGGCTTTTGGTATGGACTCTATCCTAATTGGGTCTTTTAGCGCCGCTCAGCTTGTTTCAGCTTGTCAGGCTTTGGACCTGTATGTTTTGGGCTTAGCTCCTCTAGGGCACATAGTTAGGCAATTGAAGTATACTAAACAATTACCCCCCAGGCGCGAGGGTGGTTATTAAGTGACTGTATGAGCGGCTTCCGACAAGCATAAGGGCGGGTGGGTGGAAGTGCTAACTTCTTTATCTGATAGGGATTGGGTCGCACGACATGTTATCTGACGATGACTTGGCTTTGCACAAGAGGCTTTAATGAGCGCTCTGCTTGTTTCCGTAGTGTATCAGGATCTCATTTTTGGATAAGAGGCTATATGTAGCGTTTTACCTGTTCCAAGAGTCCTTTATGTGGCTGGCTCTTTAATAGACGCACGACATATTTTGCAGTTTTAAATTTTTAGCATCATTTATGACGGGGGAGGGGGGCCTTTATCAGCGCTCAACTCATTTTGTAGATGACTTCAATTGCTTGAAAGCCGATAATGGCGTGCGGCGTGTTTCAGGACTTACATCTTTACTGATGATTGATTTGAGTGACACGGCCGACGTGCCTCTAAGCGATGTCTCTTCATCTTTTGACGGTTTTGAAATTTGAAAAAGTGGCGGTTTTGAATGACATCATTTTCCGGTTTTTGCCATATGTCACACATTAAATGGGCGGCATTTAATTTCCGCCTATTTTCGAGGGGCATGTCCTTTCATAACCTAGTGCTTTTTCATCTTCTTCTTCTATATATATTTCTTCCTTCTTCATTTAAATTCCTCCATTTTTATCTGAACTTGAAGTTTCTTGCAGACTTCTTTTCCTTTTTCTTGGCAAAGTTGCTGCCTTTTAGCCATTTCCAACTTACATTTGCCTTTCTTTCTTTTCTTTGTCTTGTTTTTTTAGGCGTTGCTGAGTAACCTGTAAGTTCTTTTTGTACTTTATTCTCCATCAATTTTCCAGCGTTTCCAATAGCTTCGATGGCGGGCTCTGGCGATTCCGATCTTCGGTTCGGTGCTTACTCCAACGAATCCTACCATTCGTCCGATCAGTAGCAATTCGTACCACGATTTGCGCCGCTTCTAGACACCTGCATCTTCTACTTCGACTCCAACCAGTTTGTGGTCACCCACTTCGGCCACTAAATCTTCCCTTGGGCCTTTTTATCATCCAATCGTAGAGCACTATCCTTGCAAGTCAAGCCTTTCTAGTGTTGAGAGTGTTACCTTTGGTAAGTTTGTCTTTTTGTTCGACACTTTTGTATTTTTGGATGGAGCAGTCTAACGATGAGCCAGTGGAAGCTTCAAATGCAGGTATTTGGGTGTGTCCTGCTCGGATTATTCTTGATAGCCCACCCTTAATTTCTAAAATTCTTCTAAATTTATGTTCAATTTTAGACTGTGCCCAACGTAACTTGGTCATTAATGCCCACGCTTGATTGATTAATTCATTCAATATTGTGCCCTTAGTCATAGCCTGTAAGCTATTAAGAAATTAAATATTTTTTCAGCTTCAACTTTAAGCATAGGAGATATCATGCCCACCCTAAAAAAATTCCTAGGTCTATTGTTGCGATTTAAACAATTAAGATAAAAGTTTAAAAAACAAACAAGAACACGAAGATTTTTACGTGGTTCGATTAATGTGATCTACGTCTACGTCCATGGGCAGAGAGAGATTCTTATTAATTTGGGAGAAAACACAATACATCAAGAATACAAGATTTCGACCCCTTATATAAATATAGGGTACTTAGTTCCTATTCTGACTAGGAGAACTAATCCATACCTACACGTAATATGTGTCTTACCCGCATGAGGTCAGTGCTGGCTTGCGGTCTCGAGCCGGCTTACATCACAGACCTCCAAGGAAAAATCCACAAAATTTGTAACTCCACAGTATTGGATTGGGTCACAATTCGAACCGAGTCAATAAGAATTCCAAATGCACAAATAACAATTTTTTTTATGAAAAACTGGGAATTTGTAGGCTGCTTTGCTCTTTATAAACACATAGTATATATACAAATCCAATCTATCGCAATCTGATTGGTGAGAAGAAAAGTTTTAGTACTACATGTGGGTTAAGTTATATATGTTATTTAAGGGTACATAATATGGGTACGGAAAATATTGTTGCTTGGGGGTTGGGTCGTCACATTTATATCTTCAATGAATTTTCTTTTTCCAATATACGTTATCAAACAAATTATATATGTTATTGTTAACAATTCCTTGAAATTTAATTCCAGCTCGTCGTCAAACTTGGGTGTTGAAGAAATCTATTTATTTTTGGACTTTACCGTCCATTTTCTTGTGCTCTTATATACGATGAACAGAATAAAGGAGAAAGTGATGATTTCCCATTAGCAAAAGAGTCATCGGTGTCACGATTATGGCGTTGAAGTAATTTAAGTTTCCTTCAAAATTTGATATACTATCAATTTTTTCCGACCTTATATATATAGCTTTGGACTTTTTCTTGTCCATTTTCTTGGGGTACAGACAGGTAAGAAAATCTTACCAATCTACTCATTGATATGATCATATGAATATGCAAATACTTATTATAATTACCTTATAAATTTTCTCGACTCTGGATTAGTTATAAATTTTCATATAGACTTTTCTTTTAAGGGTATGATTCGGATGAGTAGTTGAGTTGTTATTCTTCATTGACACGACACCATGATAATTAGACCAATGGACCTATAAATATAGACTTAGGTTCTTGTCTGATAATTTTGTCACCGCGATTTACATAATTTAAAGTTTGGGATTTGATTGATTAAACTCCTAAGCTATACTTTCCACGCTGAAAACTTAAAATGCCTTTAAATGATCATGAGCATATATAAACATAAAGAGATCAGGGAGGCATTTGGAAACGGTAATCCTCGAATTAGCTGAAAATGGTTATAATTAATGGAGACACAGAATGTGGACTATATCAATGGGCCAAAACCCAGAAAAGAAAAAAAATAATTTAAGGGAGAATTTCCTGATGTTTTATTTTCTTTTTTCTCATAAAAAAAATTAAGGGAGGAAAAAAGAAAGAGAGAGAAGAAAAAGCCAAGACTAGGGTAATAATTTAGCCAACAAAGACCAGGATAGACATAGTTGTCCTTGTGGTACCAAAGTCTGTCTTGCACATAATAACTAATGTACTCTTTCATTCTTTATTATAAGTCTATAATAACTGAACTTTTCAACCAAAACAATAAGTCAGAAGTTAGTTTTTAGTTTGTAGAATTTTATGTATATTTTAATCAACTTTCTTAAAATACTCTTAATTAATATTTATCTACACATATATATTCTCTTTCTTTGATTAAAGAAGACACATATATAAAATAAGTAATTATTTGATACACCAGCGATGTAAATTTTGGACTCAACAAGTGAGTTGTGAAGTTAAGACATGTCCATTTTTTGAATTAATTAAATTTTAAATATTTCAATCTAGTCCCTAATGAACACATATCACCCTTCAAGACCCAGTCTGTTAAACTTCACTGACGGTGTATCATATATAAACCCATGCAAAATTATTAATTTATATCTTCCTTGTAAAATGACAAATAAAAAATAACAAAGGATTTGGACTTATAAATAGGAGCGGATAAAGTTGTTTAGATTAAGGTTGCATTTGGTTCGTGGAAAATAGTGGGAAAGTGTGGTAAGTTAGATAGGGAAAATAATTTTTCCATGTTTGGTTGGAGGAATCTAGTTTTAGGTGGGAATGACATTCCCATCTAAAAGGTGGGAAAGTTCACTTTCCCAGAAAAGTGTTACTCTTTTTCCCTTGTCTTTCTCTTATATTCTTAAAATTTATTAACTTTCTCATGTTAACCAAACATAATAATCCTATTCCCACGAAAATAAAAAATTATATTTTCCCACTAAAATAACATTCTTAGGAAAGTAGTGTGAATGACATTCTCACGTGATACCTAAGATACCACGAACCAAACATAACCTAAGAGGTTTATCCCACCAAATTACTCTTCCAATTCCTTCCGAAAATGGTTGTCCACTGCTTGGCTTAACACATAACAAGAAAAGGTATTCTTTATTCTTATCAACATTTAAGGGCACATTTATAAACCAGTCATTTATGTGTATGTAGAAACTAGAAGAGAAAGTACTTAATCAAGATTTCTGCAAATTTGTAATGAGAACAGACTCAGTAGTCAGTACTAGACCAAAATATCTCACCTAAAGAAGATATGATAATTAATGATGTAAAGATTTTTTTGTCATAGATGTAATTAATGGTGATGATTTGCTTTGAGGGCATGGGTGCTGCTTGGGATGTAATAAAAAAAAAGATAGACAAGGTCCTTCAAATTCCACAAGTCTGGAACTTTCCAACGGATGGAGGATGGAGAGTGACTTAAAAGTGACTTCCTAGTCTAAAGTTTCCTATTATATGTAGTAGTATATCTCAAGTGCTGAAATTATTGTTCTAATCATGAAATGGAATTAATTAGCCTGACCCAAAGATTCATATTGTTTTAGTATGCAGGGAAAGGGAATTCTGCTTTTAGTTATCGAGTATAATCATAATCTTCACCTTGTCAATTATTTGGATTGATTTGGACCTTGATATATTACATTGTATTGGCCCAGTCTCAAGTAAATACTATGTTATTTGGATTCCCCATATATCTAGTGTGCAATTTTGGGTTAAAAGGGACTTCCTTTTTTTGGTTGAGGAATTAAGAATAAATGTGACGTGCCTTGTCAAAATGTTACTATTATTTAGTTTACCCTTTCATGATACAAATACAATCACTAATACTGCAACACAATAAATGTTATAAAGTTAAAAATTTCTTCTATAAAACTTATTTTAATGAAATGTGTGGCTAAATTTAATGATACGTAATTCAAGTAAACTTTGACTATAATCAACAAGTATTTTTTAGATAATTAGTCTTCACTTTCACATTTTTATGTGCGTTGCATGTGACCCAATATATTTGACGACAATCAACAAGTATTTTTTAGATAACTAGTCTTCACTTTCACACTTACATGTGTGTTGCATATGATCCAATATATTTAAATTAAAATTTTAAGTATACTACTAATTTTGTCCTAAAGAAACCCTATTATTAGAGTTAGCAAAATTTGACACGAATACGGGTATCTGATCTGACGGCCTGAAGGCAAATCTGATCCAACTCGATTTGACAAAAAAAAAATCCACCCAATCCGAAAACCAAAATGACCGGAACCTGAAACAACCCGAATCCAGAATTACCCAAACCCGATCAAACCCGAGAGATTAACCCAAAATTATCTGAATTTGAATTAATTATATTTAAATGACCCGAATCCGAAAAGACTCGAACCTGAAAATCCGAAACTCAAATATGAAATTATCTGAACCATGTGATTCGAAACCGGAAAAGAGCCGAACCTAAATGACACGACATTTAAGCGATCTGAAGCCAACCTAAACGAAAATTAACCGAACCCGTATGACCTGAAATTTCCTTAACCCGAAATTGACCTCACCCAAATCCAACTCGACCTGTCAATTTGTATATACATAGGATTTACTATCAAATGAACAAAAGAAATTATCTCACATAGAGAAAAATATTAACAAAGTAAAATAGTAAATTTAAAACCACAGCAATAGTTACATTTATTTAGAAATAATTAAAATTAATCATAAGTCAAATAAAATAATTGCATGATAGGTGAATCTTAAATTTTAATCACAATACATTAAACTATCAAATAGAAATAGGTCAATCACAATAATCTTTTAAATTAAAATGGTAAAATACAATAATTATAAAATTATTGAATTTAATCAAATGAAAATAGAGTTTTTAGTAGAATAAAATTGTATATTAAAAAATTTTAATATATCAAAGTTTTTAATGAAAAATAGTAAAATGGTAAAATAAAGTAATTATAAAGATATTAGGTTTTTTTTAGGTGGGATATTAGATTTTATTAAATAAAATTAGAGTTTTTAATAGAATAAAATTATAATAATTTAAGTAATGATATTTAAGAAATATATTCAAAAAATAAGAATATAATGATCGATTCAAAAGTTTTATCAGAATTTATACTTTTATATATACTATAGATAAAGCCCAACTTACTCAATTTCCTTATATGTTTATGTTTATAGGAAAAAGATGATGCAGTTGATGTGAGTATTTCATTAGGGCATTGCTATTAACAATAGAATAATCAAAAGTAAAACAGAAAACTTAGTGGGAAGGGGAGAGAGAGGGGACACCATCATATAAATCACTTTTAACAGTGACACATAAATGGAATCTGAGCTTTATGAAGAGCTCCAAAAGAAGGAGAAGGGAGGCCCACTTGGAAGAGAAAAGGCCAAATCCAAGCAGTCTGTATACCTATCTTGCCCATGCTTGCTGTCCCCTTCCAATATCCAAGCTTCCAATGCAATCTCAACTTGGGATAATAATATCATCATGTATGTAATCTTAATGTACCAAGAATCAGATTCAACTTTCTATCAAGAAGAAAAATTGTACAAATACCATCAAAAAAAGGAAAATAGCAACACCCAAATTCTTTCATTAACCAAAAACAACAACAAAACACATTGTCAATATGATAAACTTGATTGAAAAACATAGGTGAAATAGGGTAATTGACTTTTGAATGTCTTGAAATTATATATTCCTATTCCTTTCATGAAAAATAATTTCATCATTTCACTGTTTTTCCACCCTGTCAAAAAATAAGAGAGAGGATTAGAGAAGGAACTAGAGAGGTGGGTGGGTTTTTGTTTTCTTGCAAAGGATAAGAGGAAATTGAAAAATCTAAGAAAATAAAAGTTGTGGCTGCAAATTGCCTATCAATTTGTTGCATCCCCACTCCATTAACCAATCCTCTTCACTCACTCCCCAAACTCATCTCTCTCTCTCTCTTTGAGGGGCAAGCCAAGTCATTTTATTGTTGCAATTGGTCCTCATAGACTACTCCAACCAGGATTCATTTCCAATTTTTTATTATAGAAATTCAACCAAGAAATAAGGAGGAGAAAAACATAAATAAATAAAAATAAGCAACTAGTTAGAAGGAGTAAAAGATAAGTGCCAAACCTCTATCTCCCACTTATAATCACATGCACTTTTTCCTCCAATTAATAATAAAACTAAAAAGCTCTGTTCCTGTTGGCAAAAGCAGGAAAGATAAGATTTTTAATTAGACAACAAGAATTTCCTGGCCATGGTATATAGCTGAGAGAGAGAGAAAAAAAAAAAAGAAAAAGGAAGAAATAAAGAAAGATAAAAGGTGGGTTTTGTTTCTGCAAAATTTTAGTTTTGATGAGCTTTGGGAGATATGTCAGGTGGTGCTTGTAGCATAGTCTGGTTCAGGAGGGATCTCAGAGTTGAAGATAACCCAGCACTTGCAGCAGGTGTAAGGGCAGGTGCTGTAATTGCAGTCTTTATATGGGCACCTGAAGAAGAAGGCCATTATCAGCCTGGAAGGGTTTCAAGGTGGTGGCTTAAGAATAGTTTGGCTCATCTTGATTCTTCTTTGAGGAGTCTTGGTACTTGTCTCATCACTAAGAGATCTACTGATAGTGTTTCTTCCCTTCTTGAGGTTGTTAAATCTACTGGTGCCACACAGCTCTTCTTCAATCACTTGTATGGTTAGTTTTCTTTTCTTTTCTTTTCAATTTCCTCTCCTTTTTTGTTGGATGATGATATTTATAACTCTGAGAAAGATTATTTATTTCTTTTCTTAATTTGTTTGTCTGTTATTGTTTGCTGTAAATTAATGTCAGAAGTTTATTTATTTTTTTTATGCTGGTTTGCATGGGTTTTATATGGATCATGTGGATTGACCTTCCTTTAGGCTATTATTTTACTACTATTTTCTTATATGCTTTTCTCTTTCACCTTCTTTTTTGGCTTGCCCATCTTAATCTGTTTTCAATACTAAATTAGTTGACTGTTATTGGGCTTGAACCAATCAATATAGATTCTTGTCATTAACCCTGCAAGCTGCTTTTTCTTTTTTGGCTATTCTTTTTCTAATTCGTTGCTTGATTGTTCTCTTATTTCTTATAATGACTGTGGGATCAGCTGTTCCATAATTAGGCCTTATGCAATTATGGGTTTCCCTGTATGTTCTTTTTCCTTGAGGTTTCATATGAATCGTTTGACACTATTAAGATTGGCACAGTTTCCATTATGATAATCATATTTTCCTCTGTTCAGTGCTGAAGTGTTAGCGTCTTCAATTGATTAAACATATTTGTCTAGTCTTATTTTGAGTAAATCTACCTTTAACAAACTTGTACATTCGTTATTGTCCCTATGATATGGTTTAGGAAACCAAAGAAAATGGCTCTATAATTTAAACATTTACAGATTATTTATTGCTTTACAGATCCTATATCACTGGTTAGAGATCATCGCGCAAAGGAGGTGTTAACGGCTCATGGTGTAGCAGTTCGATCCTTCAATGCAGATTTACTTTATGAACCATGGGATGTAAATGATGCTCAAGGGCGCCCTTTCACTACTTTTGATGGTTTCTGGGAAAGATGCCTTAGCATGCCCTTTGACCCTGATTCTCCACTTCTTCCACCTAAGAGAATAATTTCAGGTTGGTGTCACCTATAATAAATCACTGTCCTTTTTATGCCCTATTGTGAATGCATTTGATTTTGATATATAGAATTTAACTAGCAATGAAGTCTTTCCTGACATTACAATGCATTGTTTCCTTCTTTTTTATGGTACATGTTAATTGTCTCTCTGTTTTAGGTAATGTTTCAACTTGTCCTTCGGATCAATTGGTGTTTGAAGATGATTTAGAGAAAGGCAGCAATGCACTTCTGGCTCGAGCATGGTCACCTGGATGGAGCAATGCCGATAAGGCTTTGACCACATTCATCAATGGAGCCCTAATTGAGTACTCTAAGAATAGAAGAAAGGCTGATAGTGCTACAACCTCATTTCTCTCTCCCCACTTGCACTTCGGGGAGGTGAGTGTGAGAAAAGTGTTTCATCTTGTCCGTATCAAGCAGGTTCTATGGGCCAATGAAGGGAACAAGGCTGGTGAGGAGAGTGTCAACTTGTTTCTCAAGTCAATTGGTCTAAGGGAATATTCAAGGTATATGAGTTTTAACCATCCTTACAGTCATGAAAGGCCTCTTCTTGGGCATCTTAAGTTTTTCCCATGGGTAGTAGATGAGGGCTATTTTAAGGCATGGAGACAAGGTAGAACTGGTTATCCACTGGTGGATGCTGGCATGAGAGAGTTGTGGGCCACTGGTTGGCTACATGACCGGATAAGAGTTGTAGTTTCTAGTTTCTTTGTAAAGGTTTTGCAGCTTCCGTGGAGATGGGGTATGAAGTATTTTTGGGATACCCTTTTGGATGCTGATTTAGAAAGCGATGCTCTTGGTTGGCAGTATATATCTGGTACACTTCCCGATGGTCGTGAGTTTGATCGCATAGATAATCCACAGGTTTGGCTGAAACTTTTGTTACCTGTCTTGCAGTTTATCTTTGTAACTTGGTTTTTGATGCACCTTAAGATACATACATATTTCTACTGGTTATAAAGATACTAAGACAGAGTTGAGTTTCTAGTTTTTAAACTCATTCTAGATTCTAAGCTTTCTTGAGGATCTCTTCCATGGACACGTTCATCTAATCATGAATTCTGTTGTCATAAAAGTTGATTAAACGTCATGTTACTTGTTCTCAAATTGTTCAAACATTTTATTTCGGATCTGTTTAATTTTAGTATTTTGTACTTCTATCTGAACTTTGTTGTCTCTGGCTGTTGAACTCTGTTTGACTATTAATTGTTTCCTAATTTCAGGTATACTTGCAATGCATAAATTCTTAAACCATTTACAAGAAAATTGAAGCTTTATTCCTTTTTACTAGTAGTTTCTACCCTTTTTAAAGTGGTATCTGTTTATTAATAAGAAAGCCCATAAGAGTCTTAACATCTAGCATATGCATTCTCATCTGTTCAAACATTTTCTTGTATGATATATCCCGCAAGGTTTCTCATCCAGTTAATGCTTTCTACAGTTTGAGGGTTACAAATTTGACCCAAATGGAGAATATGTCCGACGGTGGCTTCCAGAACTCTCAAGACTTCCAACTGATTGGATACACCATCCATGGAATGCTCCTGAATCTGTGCTCCAAGCTGCTGGGATTGAACTTGGGTCCAATTATCCTCTCCCTATTGTAGGAATAGATGCTGCAAAAGCCAGATTGGAAGAAGCACTTTCACAGATGTGGCAACAAGAAGCAGCTTCAAGGGCTGCCATTGAGAATGGAACTGAGGAAGGCCTTGGAGACTCTTCTGAATCAGCGCCATATGCCTTTCCTCAAGACATACAAATGGAGGAAACTATTGAACCAGCGAGGAACAATGCTCCAGCTACAACTAGGCGATATGCAGATCAGATGGTTCCTAGCATGACTTCTTCTTTCTTGAGAGGTGAAGAGGAAGAATCTTCTTTGGATCTCAGAACTTCAGCAGAAGACAGCAGAGCAGAAGTTCCAAGAAATGTAAATATTAATCAAGAACCAAGAAGAGACACATTAGACCAAGGGATTGCACAAACAACTCGTAACAACAACACTTTTCCGCTAATTAATTTCCCGATGGCGGTTGGAAATGCTGAGGATTCCACTGCAGAATCTTCTAGTAGTAGTAGTCGGAGAGAAAGGGATGGAGGAGTTGTTCCAGTTTGGTCTCCTCCAGCTTCTAGTTATTCAGAGCAGTTCATAGGTGATGAAAATGGTATTGGTGCAAGCTCGTCTTATTTGCAGAGGCATCCACAGTCCCACCAAATATTAAATTGGAGGCGTCTATCTCAAACTGGGTAAGAGCAATTCAGTCATTTTTCCAGAGTGTCCTTATTTTACAACACATGGCTGCAAATAAAAGTTTTACTCTAATTGGTGTACAAAGAAATGTGGATGCAAGCTCCATCTGCCTGATATAACTGGAGATGCTTTGTTTGAAATTGTATCTTACTAATAAGAGTGGAATATCATAGCTGCTCTCCACATCAAACTTACTAACTCCGTAGGATTTCTAAACTACAGATGTATTATACTGATCAATAACCTAATGTAAGCGTTTTCGAAGTGTAACCACAATTACTTCCACAATGTGACTCCCTTAATCTCAAGTCTGAATCTTTGTCTTGTCTACAGGTAAAACAGATACACCCTGAGGACCGGAATGCCAGAATGCCTCAGGTGGGCTGATGGGATGATAAGAATGCCTCTCTATCAAATCCCATCTGTTGTCCCCAATCTAACTTGATCAGCAGTTGACCTCCTATGTGTATGAAACTTAAAATTTGATAAGGCAGCTGATCTGTTATCTTTTGCCCCTGTTGTACCATAAACATAGTTCTGCTGTATAGTATTTTGTCTTCTTTATAAGAAAAGGAAGAGAGTCATGGTAGAAATGTGTAGCCATCTAATAAAACCAGGTTTGTGTATTTAACTTTAACTGATTAGGAAGTTACTGTAATTCATATTTGGTTGCTATCTATTTGTTTGTCCAGCTTTTACCACATCACAGCTAAAGGCTTGAAAAATAACAGCAGAATGCTTCTTTTTGAGTTGCTGGTGGCCTTATTTTTGCCAAATTTCATTTATTTTCTGTTTTGATTTCTCACAAACATAAGCATCAATGAGCAGGAGAAATTGAGTGAGCTCCCTTAGTAATACAATTTTAACATTGCTGTCTGGCATTAATGAAAGAAAAAAAATAATCTACTCTTCTTCTTTCTCTGAGAGTGGGATATATATGGCTGTGGATCACACCTCACCCTCCTCAGGCTTTTGTGGTTCAGGTACTCTAAGAATACTATAAACCAAAGTTGCAAACAATGCTCCAAGAATTGGAGCTACAATATAGACCCATAGATTTTTGTAAACACCGGAGACAACAGCGGGGCCTAAACTTCTTGCAGGGTTCATCGAAGCGCCGGTGATTGGCCTGCAAAATACAAGAATTTTACCAGAATACTATCAAAAAATTTTGAGCATAAAGAATAGTAAGAAGAATAGTGAAGTAGAAAAGTTCTCGAAATGGTGTAGGGAGAGTTCTTTTACCCAGCTATAATGGCATTAAAAGCCAAGGTACCACCTATCGTAATTCCAGTGATCACTTTGCTCTGTTTTGGTCAATCAAAGATTCAGAATCACTATCCTTAACGAGAGACAATCTTATTATCAAAACAGATCAAAAAGGGAAAACGAGAGACAAAAATAAGTAAAAATATTATGGCAATTTTGGTCAATATGTAAAGCCAAAAACTCCTTATCTCTCAAGTTGATCCCTGAGGAATTGAAAAAGAACATAAAAACAAAGTTAAGTAACTCTTCTTTTATCTTTTGTCTCTCCAAAATAGTAATGGGAAGCAGAACCCTAAATTATACACTAAATATCAGCAGGTAAGACTTAAGAGCAACATAAACTTACTGCTCTGTGGTCGGTAGCAACAGCACAAATGTTGAACATCAAGAAGAAAGTGATTATGAATTCCCATGTGAGGGCTTCAAGATCACTAGTTTGTGGCTTTTGGTATTGGGTCACCGCTAATTTGATCTTATCCTTTTCATGATGCAATACCCTGAGGGTCAAGCTAGCAAGGGTTGCTCCCAGCACTTGAGCCAACAGATACGTGGGTACCTTAACCCACAAGCAACCAAGGTTATCAATACATGAAGCTGGTACTAGAGGGAATTTAAATGCATATGTTACAGAAAATTGTAAAAAGAAATGCTTCTAACTATTCCTTACAAGTTTCCATGGAAATTTGCGGGCGGTAGCAAAGGCTAGAGTGACTGCAGGGTTAAAATGTGCACCAGAAATATGTCCAACTGCATATATTGCTGCCGTTAGTACTAGGCCCCATGCAATGGCTATTCCTGCCACACCTAGATCATGATCTTGGCTGATAATAACTGCGCCGCAACCTACAAAGACCAGAAAGAATGTGCCTACGAGTTCTGCAACGGTCTGTTTTCCCAAGAGAGCAAATATTTGGTCATGATGAAATATGTGACAGAATTAAAAAAAAAAAGCAGTGGTAAATTTTAACCTTCTGCAAGCTGGATGGAGGGATGCAACTGTAAAATTCTCGCGAATGATTAGCTCTCGCCTCTTCCTCGATAGAGTATTTAGTAGGAAGTGAAATTAGTTTAGGGGAGATTTCCACACTGGAGTGTTTCAAAGGTGAAAGTTTAGGGGAGTGGGAGAACTCTTCAGTAATTGAAGGTGTGTAAGCCATTGTAGTTCCTAGAAAATAAGGAAACTAAGCACCAAGTTGTAGCCCATGGCTTACTGTAATCAGTAGGCCTTATATTATTTTCTGGTGTCTTAGAGGAATACACTATTGAATTTGTCCTGTTTCAAAAACTTGGCTTCATTCCAAAATCATCAATCTCTTATTTATTATAATTTTATTGAAATCCCAGACCAATTCAACCAATCAACATTAAGAGAAGGCATTGGGAAGTCATTTATCAGCAAGTATTTGGGCATCATTTGATGATATCAAAGAAATTGCACTAGAACTTTTCACATAAGGGCATTTCATTTTGTTTCTTATGAATTGTCTCTTCTTGACAGACAAAGATGGCTGGACAAGTTTTCCATATTACATATTCTTCACTTGGAACACTGTTAATCACATTCTTAGGCGGCAAATTGCAATTTGGGTTATAATATTAAAAGCTAAAAACTAACAGTTACTTGTCCCTGTAGCTAAACTTGCTTATAAAATCTATAAAATGGAATCAATACATTTTCAGACCGAAACCAAGGAAAAAGACTTGTGTTGTCTGTATTCAGGGTTTCCATGGCTTTTAGTCTGCAGCTTTATTTATTCTTCGGAATTGTAGAAATCTTAGGCCGACCTTGATGGCTACTGGGCTAGCTTGGCTAGCCAATTTGAAGCATCTTCTGTAGATATGTTTGGCGAATTATGTTTATGTGCCAAACTTTGAACTGACTTAGTTCGAAGTAAACTAAGAATTCTTTTTCTTTCCTTTCCATCTTATAATTCACCTCAACTTAGTCTAAATCTCCTCTTTGTATAATAAGCCTATGAATTATATGGTCATTTGAATTACTCGTTAGAAATGCCAGTATGATAGCGGAAACATGGATACAATACAAATATCAGTTTCCTAATTATTAACAAAAATTTTGCTCTTGAATTGGTGATTCTTATTTTATATTTATACAAAACAGAGCACTACCTCGAACCCTAAAACCTTTAACTATTTCTTGAAATTTTTTTTTTTCTTTTGCATACAACCTATGGTCTTAATTAGATTCTGGATATATATTTCCTAGTATTTTTTTTTTAAAAAAAAAAATGCTAGTGTTGAGTATTGAGTATTGACTAGACTATAGGATTATTACTTCGGCATTTTTCACTTTTCATCCGATCTCGTTGACCATGCCAAATTGCCAATAGCTTAATACATTAAACTTGATTCACGTTCCCTGTTTTCTTCCTTCAAAGTTAGTTTAGTTGATTTATTTGTGCCTTTTCTACTTGAATTTATAGGCTCTATAGTCACGGTCCTCCTCGCTTCCTTTAGGAAAGATAATTGACTTTTAGAAATTGAAGGGGTTTAAGATACTTGATTTACGCGTAGTTCAACAATTGTCATTAAATTAGCATCAAGAATATATCTTTTTAAAGCATTTGACAGACAGGAAAAAATAAACAAAGTCAGTCCCTCTCCTAACACTTTCGGCGAAAATCAGGATTCCATAGTGATCTCTATTGGTCAGCATGTTCTTTAAATTTTTTGGTAACACATGTTTTGTTCTTCACTTAATAATAGCAACAATAAAAATTAATTTTTGAGGGCTTTTTCCTTGCTACTGTTATTAAAAATGATATCTCGGCTAAAATTTGCAAGATTCCCACAGCCACCATTTTGTCAAACTTCGCTGCATTTCCCTTATTCGATTTGACAGAGATAATAAGTTAATGGATTTGCATGAATGAAATCCCCAAACTTATTACAGAAGGATCTTTGCATTAGACAAATCGTACATGAGATTAAAGAGGGGCCGGAAATGCTTGTGACCTGTTTCCCAATACATATAATCTCCACGCCAGACATTATGGGATACAAACATATCTTGCAACAGATTCATGTAATAATGAGGAAGAAAGTTAGGACAAAAAGGAATGAATTACATAATTTACCATATTATATATATATGATGGTATGTGTACCAAATATGTTCCTTTAATTAATTTTACCTATTGATCTTTTCATGGGATACGCAAAACATGTAGTAAAACTGATTTTGTATTATAGATTGATACCTCATACCTCAATAAATTGAAAACTTCAACTTTGTTTGGGGTACTATTTGAGATCTCGTATGCGTTGTATATTCCTATAGTTACAATAATCACGTGATCCGTCAATAAAATAAAATACTCAATTCCTAAAACTCTATCTGCGAGCAATTATTGAGCATCGTCAATTTAGCCCCAAAGGCCCATTAGCCTCAAGAGGCCTACTAAGGCCCAAAAGCTTCCTATATAAGTTAAAACCAAGATATGCTCTCTCATTATTTGACATTATGCCATATTCTCCAACTCTTACTATACATATCAAGGATTCTACTAACTTGACCATCGGAAAGGGTCACACCCGTGGAGTCTTTCCTCTAACGGTTCTTTCTCTTGCAGGCCACTTGGAACTCCTTCATTCTCGAAGTTGTGTCACGATAAGATTTGGCATCAACACCACTCAATCGTACTGACCAATACTCTTGAACGAGTTTTAGGAGGCGTTTGGTACGAAGGAAAGTTTTAATTTTTCATGGAAATTTTATCAAACAGAGAGTGGTTCCTTCCTGCATTTGGTATGACACTTTCCTAAGAAAATAACTCTATGTTGGGTTTCATTCTCCCATCAATATAGAGGGAATATGATTCCCTTGGAGGTGTCAAAGTTATTTCCCATTTCCGTGGAAAGTGCAAGCAAAACTAATTTATTGCCGTTTTAGGAGCACCAAGAGTCTAATTGCCGAATTTGGGAGAGCCAGTGGAGTTAGAAGTCCCTCCACCATACCAATATACCGGCCCACACCCTCAAAAGGGGTCTAATCTAAAGTCTCTAAGAGAAAGTATAAACAAGTAATGCCGACGAATATTTGTGGATTAAGAAATCAAAAGCAATTCCGAAATGGAAAAAGATTATAACAAATATGCTGCGAGCAGTTTCCTGTTTCCTTTATGAAAAATGTATATTTATGTGCTGGCTCATCTGAAAAACTATACTATTGGCTATTGATTTGGTGCCATAATACTAAGAAGCAAAGGGATCACAAGAATCATGGAATGCTAGGACTAGAAATCGTGCATTTCTTTAATATAGGGGCATGAAAACTTAGCCGATCGAGGGTTCATAATTTATCAGCCATTATATAATAGAAAGCATAAAAGTACTGAAAAAATATCTAAAAGATATGAAAGCATTCGATTCGATTCGATTCCAGGGCGCCAAAGTTGTAAGTCAACACCATTTTTATACCAAATGTATAAGAGAGGATAACAATCAGTTAAAAAGATTCAAACGATTTGATGAAAGTTCCATGAATATGCCTTCTTCTAAGTTATGACTTATGACTTATGAGGATGAAGCATGGTGGGTTTAGCAAAGCAAAGTTCATCACCTTAAAGGGAAAAAATAGGGTGTACTCGAGAATAATGCCATTATTTATTATTATAATAATAATTTTGAAAGTTAATCATAATTTGGGATAACCTAATAAATGTACAAGATGATGTGTTCCACTAAGCATAGTATTTCATTCTCTCACAAGTTGAGGTTGACATTTTGACAGTAAAAACTAATGAAAATTTGACACATGTCTCAATATTAACACTCTACTACATACTCCCTCCCATTCAAAATAAGTGAAACATTTCGATTTTTACAGCCTTTCGAAATAAGTGAAACAATTACAAAACCAATGTAATTTTACTTTTTTCCATATATACCCCTAAGTGTTAATTAAAGTGATTGAACTTTTAAGTGGTCTTGGAAAGTTGGGAAGGGAGAGAAGATTTATTAATTAATTGTTTATAAAAATTTTTGAAGGGTGATTGTGCCATTTTAAGTAAGTTTTTACTAAATTTAAAATCAACTAATCATTGCCTTGATCTGTGTAATATTCCTAGTATTTCACTTATTTTGAATGGAAATGAGTACATATATATAGGCCAATCCCTGTTTATTTGATTGATAATATTATTCCCCAACAATTTTTGTTCTATGTGAATTCTCCTGTATCTAATAATCATGTTAGACCTCAATTATTCCGGAGTTGAGCCGTATTGAAACCTAAATTCTGCTTCCTATTTTCACCTCCTTTTCAAAGGAAATCTATGACAAAGATTAACTTGAAATGCTTTTCTTCTTTCTTTAATTTCCATATTCTCCTTTATCATGTCATGAACACCTCATGTTTTATTGGCAAACGAGGCTTCCTAGTCAAGATATGTAGACTTGAAATTGGCATCTCAAGAAAGCAAAATATTTCATGATATATATCCCATGTGAGGGGAGCCCATATTTGTTCCTTCCTTTTACTTCAAAAGAACAAAGGATTAAGGGGAGTTAAAAAAAAAAAGGCATGAAATTGCTGCCAGTTATCATGCATGCAGAAACGTACCAATAATATCCCATGTGAAGTATATATTATTGATTATTGACCATTAATATCACAATAGAACCCAATTGAGATTAATGGAGATTGGAGAGATTATAGCAAATTAAATGGTCAAAAAAATACAGAAGCAAACGACATATCTAGGTTGACAATTCATTGAGAGAAGAAAAAAGTAATTCCCTGTTTGGTAGGATTTTTTGCTTCTTACAAATTTCACATCAAAGTTCTTCTCCTCGTTGGGTTTTTTCTGACTGGAATTGGGGCAGTCTTTGTCACGTGTGCTGGTTCCTTAAATGTAAACAAATGGCCATTGGCCAGCTGCCGTACAGTCTTGGTTTTGGACCAAGTCTTTTTTTCTTTTTTTTTTTTTGGATTGATAATTTTATATTCTAGGACCAATTCTTGAGAGAGACCACTTGCAAGACAATTAAAATTGCTCTGTTTTTTTACTTCTTCGTAACCTAACCTGTCCTCTTAAGATCATTCAAACTTGAAAAATCCATTGGTGTTTATTAGAATTATGAATGAATTGCTGCCAATAACTGAAACTTATAGTATCAATGTTAGGGGCTGCAATATTTGTATTCTGCTACTCTTTTCCTTGCAAAGGATTCGAATTCGATGCCAGCCCTTTCTAATAATTTCACTCCTAATGTTGAACTTGTTCAGCTTCTGGCCTAATAATGTTGTAATTTAATCGCACAACGAAATTCTCTCTTTCCAAAAGGCTAAAGAGCCTATTCTATTGATAGATGGATGGGCAATAAATATTAGTCAATTAGGGGATAAAGCACAATGCAATAATAATTAGTATAAGAAACTAATGGAAATGGAACCCCTTTAGGGTGCCTGCTTGGAATCATTTTGCTGGTATTTGTAGTGGAAAATTTTTGTGCTGCTATATAGGAACAAAGACAAAGTGTGTATAGCTTGCCCTTTAAGTTTTTTTTTTTTTTTTGCTTCCATATTATTTGGTTTAATTAATGATAAATGGAGCTTGGGTCAATGCTCATTCGGCAGGGTAGGGTATTTATTATCTTCCCCACACACCTATTACTTTGTATACTAATAAATACCAATTAAAAAAAAAAAAAGATAAATGTGATGACCCAAACGGCTTGTTTCAATCTAAGGGATCATTGTTTTATCTAAAAACATTGTCTCGTAACTCTAAAATTAATTTGTTACAAATTCTCCTTTTTCGGTAATTATATCAAGTCTTGACTAATTTGAGGTTGAGGTCAGAGTTGTGCCGACCAGAGGACATCTTATTAAAACAGTAAAATATTAGTAGCAACATTAATGTCAAACGATTAATAATTAGACTTAAAAACTTTTTAAACCTTTGATCACCTTTATCACATGTATAAACCAGAGTTATAATAAAAAGGAGAAGAGTCTATATTGGCTGTGTGGACAGGGTAAGGGAAGGTGGCGACGGAAGAGCCTACAAAATGTGAAAAACTACTAAGATGGTTGGTGGGATTTTTTTTGATCGAGTGGCAGAGAAAGGACACAGCCAAACAAGGGCAAAGCAAAGTTGTCAGCCCATCCATGGCGAATTGGCAAGAAAATAATGATTTAACTAAATCTCAACTGTCTCCCTTTCCAGGGAATTTGAGCTTTGTCATCAGCTATGTCAAACAAAGTTTACCGGACCATGGTCAACATACCAACATAGATTATTAACATGATTTTTCTTTCTTAACATATCAAAGTTTCAGAAAATGATTGTTTGGGTTTCCTTGATTACTAGTCTAACATTGTTTTTTCATGAATATATTTGACCTTTATCCCAAATAATAATATTTACTTCTTCAAAAAAATATTTACTATATTAGTATTAGGGATATAGATAGAAGGTATTTAAGAAGGAAACGACTAATTCCTCTCTTAGATTTTTTATTATTATATTGGAAATTGAATAATCATTTCAACTAAGACATGATATTTCATTGACTTTCATTCCATATATCTCCCTACAACTTGAAAATAATAGTATTTTAATATAAAAAATTAAGCTATAGATAAGTGCTTATTTCACTCTCAGCCTTATAGTCACTTGCTAGTTGCTATGATTTAAGTGAATTACTTTAATTATATAAAAATTAAAAAGAAACACTTTTACTTATAATGTATTGAAAAACATAGTATTATATAAAAATTAAAAAGAAACACTTTTACTAACAATGTATTGAAAAACATAGTATTATCTTAGGATGCGGGTAGAAGCACTTATATTTTTCTTTTTTTACTACTTATGAATATGATATTGAAATGAACTACACAATAGGAGATAGTTCTCTCATTTCCCAAAATTTCACTCCGTCTATTCCAGGATTCGAAACCGAGATCTTCCACAAGAAATCTCAAGTTTTAACCATTGGGGTATCCCCTTAGAAACTAGAAGTTCTTATACATAAAAGGCAAGGATATAAGTCCTATTTGTTAATGTCACTGGGAGTTATAACTTTCATGTTTGTGATTTGAAAAAACAAAAATAAACTCGAATTTTATAGGATGCGGGATGCCCTGTTTAGATTACTATAAAGAAAATAAATATATGGATGTTTAATGAACAAAGTAAGAGCTAGTATATTTCCTAAAAACGTAAGAGCTAGTATATTTTTACCAAAAAAAAAAAGGTAATTATTTGATACACCGGCAGTGTAAATTTTGGACTCCACAAGCGGGTTGTGGAGTTGACACATGTCATTTTTTTAAATTAATTAAGTTTTAAATATTTCAATCTAGTCCCTAAAGGACACATGTCACCCTTCAAGACCCGCTTGTGTAGTCTGCTAAACTCCACCGCCGGTGTATTGTATAATTTACCAAAAAAAAAGTAAGAGCTAGTATTTACTTAACAGCTTCATTACGTTAACCTTTTGAGAGTTGGGCGGTTGGTAAGCAGATTTACGCTTGTGGTAAGTATCAAGCAAGCTAACTTACGCTTAGCGTTAGCGGTCTTTATTTGGGTCCCATGAAAATATTAGAAAACATAGATACAAATAAATATAAAAACTATGAAAAAAAAATAATAATAAATATAAAAACTGTTCTCAAAAAAATAAATATAAAAACTTGTTATCTTAATTGCCAAACAGACCTTTGAAAAATCAACCCTTGCTTATAGCATTTCTCTGATAAACTTTGACCATATATATCTAAATCGAATTTGACCCGACTATATAATATTTATGATATATAGTAGTAATAATAATAATACCAATAAGGGGTTGGATCAAGTGGTAAGTGGCTTGTTCCAGCTTAAGTAGCTTTTAGGTTTGAGACCTTGGGTACACAACTGTTCCTGTTGGGAGACTCATCCACCATAACCAGGTGCGTGACGCGGATCGGATCCGGATTAATCAGGGCTTAAGCCCTGGATACCGGATGGGATAAAAAAAATAATAATAAAAATAAAATAATTTAATTTTAATTCGAGAATAGAAGTAACTCGATTGAGGGATAACCTTAAAACAAAATGAAAAAAAAATAATAATACTACTGATTAAAACATGACTTGAATTTTTTTCGCTCTAATTTTTCATTTAAAAAAATGCTACTACATTCAAAAATGGACTACCCAATTAATTATAGTGAATAGGTTGGCACACACCATAGATAGGAGTGCATTCATTTATAATTTCATAAACATCAAATAATTTGTTTGGCTTTTTACTCAATCCAAACCTCTACGGATCCTTGCTAATATGCGAAATTCACAAATGTAAATGGATCTCGCAAATGCTGAAGTCGCAATTTTTTTTTTAACAAAGAATGATTTTTGATGGAAAAAAAAACAATGAATAAATTCAATAAAAAAAATTATTTTTTTAGAATGGTAAACAGTTAAGTAGAAACAAATCAACACATATGTTTAATGCTGATTAACTTGGATTATTATAAGTAAAGAAGAACTAACCCTTGAAAATGCTCCATGTAAGTTTATAGGTAATTTCCTCATAATATTCCTTGATATATGATCTTGATTCTCTATTTCTTAGAATGGTAAATAGTTGGTTAGAAGCAAATCAGGGTAAGAGAAGTCTCCGTACATTTATTGCTAATAACTTGGATTGTAAGTAAAGGAAGATCTAAGGTTGAAAGTGCTCTAGGTAATATTCCAAGTAATTTCCTTATAATCTTTCTTGATATGATCTTGATTCTCTATTTAATGTTTGATTTTCTCTTAAACCACAAATAGAACAAGTGATGTGAAGATTCATTATTCCATACCACCAATAACCATAGCGGTGTTTCATCGAAAAAATAGCTATACCGGTGGAGCCGTTTAATCACATCAATTAATCACTTGTTACTAGCTCCAGACTAAAAGTAGAAAGTAAAACAATTTTGATGGATACTTAATATTCTTTGAAACTCTTGACATATATTTCTGTAATTAATAATAGGGTAATGCTACTTTCTTCGTCTAATTCTACTATCTAATATCCCAGCGTGGCATTGGAGAAAGTTACCATAATTTTTAAAATCATATTCAATAATACCATAAAATTAAATGATTTACCCTGTAAACTCTCCTTATTTATAATTATGGGCTAAATCTGGAATTAATATGTTATAATTATTAGGTGGGTGACGGTAAAATCAGGTGGCGGGAAAAAAAAATATTTTCCTTAATAATAATCACAAGTCATATTAGCCCGCGCTAGTGCTACGGACATTTTTTGTTTTATAGTGGTACTTGATTAACTGATTGCATAAGGATATTAATATAATCAATTATGCAATTTAAATGGATTAGTTTTAATATTGTCTCTTGTTATTGCCATAAATCTTTGTAAGCTAACTTTTTAGACATGCAAAACTAAGAAGGTCAAAAAACATACTTTTATTTGTAAGTAATAGGAAGTGCAAAGATGTAATATAATATGCTGTTAATTGGATAATAATAGACGCATTGAAGAAAATGTGGTTTAATTCAGAAGGGAAAAACATTGAACGGTCCATTGTGAAGAAATGGGGAAGGAGAAGAAAAGGGGAAAGAGATGTGAAGGTCAAAACAGAGGGAATTAATGAAATATTTGATTTTTGACAAACCTGAAGATTGATCAGCACTGAGGAGTTGAAAGTAGACCTGTTCAAGGGCCGGGCTACCCGCCCAAGCCCGTAAGCCCGTCCGATATTTGGGAGGGCTTGGACAAAAATTTGAAGCCCGTTGGACGGGCTTGGACAAAATTTTAAGGCCCGTTTACAAGATGGGCCGGGCTTGGTCTTAGCCATAAAAGCCCGGCCCGAGCCCGGCCCAACTCGTATGCTTAAATAATTAGATTATTTTATTTGTTTTTAATTAGATTGACTAGTTAAAATATTCATTAAATGTGTAAATTAATTATTTTGATAAAAAATATATATGTTAATTAAGCTTTACTATCTTAGATATAATATATACTATTAAATAAATAATAAATATATTTTAAATAATAAATAATGAGTTCAAAATAAATAAATAATATATATTTAATTACTAAACGGGTGGGCTTGGATGGGTATTTGACAAAGTTTTTTTTAATTGGACGGGTTTGGGCATAAGTTAAGACCCGTTTAGTCGGGTCGGGTCGGGTCGAGCTTGGACAAGTCATGTAAGTATAGATCAAAACTTGGGCCCGGCCCGAATCTGGCCCGGCTCGGCCCATGAACATCTCTAGTTGAAAGGAACCGGCAAATGAGTTGGTGAGAGGAAAAAAGTAAAAGGGGGAGAAACATTAATTAAAAGCAATTAATGAAGGAGAATGAGTAATTACAAAAAATAGTAGCAGGAAAAGGAAGGGAGAAAACACATAGAGGGTCTTTTTAGTCATCCGAAAAGTGAGAAAAGATAAAAAAGAGTCAAAAGGTGACACCACATTAATCCTCAATTTGGCCTTTTAGTAATTTCCCTAGTAACTAAAAATAAGTATTAGGAAGTGTAAAGATGTAATAGAATATGCTATTAATTGGATAATAATAGACGCATTGAAGAAATGATGGTTTAATTCTGGAGAGAAAAACATTAAACGGTCCATGGTGAAGAAATGAGGAAGGAGAAAAAAAGAGAGAGATGTGAAGGTGAAAAGAGAGGGGAATAATGAAATGTTTGATATTTGGCAAACCTAAAGATTGATCAGCACTGAGGAGTTAAAATGAACCAGCAGTTGAGTTGGTGAGGGAAAAAAAAGGGGCAGAAACATTAATTAAAAGCAATTAAGGAAGGAAAATGAGTAATTATAAAAAAGATAGCAGGAAAAGGAAAGGGAAACTTATACAGGTCTTTTTAATTATCCAAAAAGTGAGAAAAGACCAAAAAAAAAAACTAAAAAATAACACAACATCACATTAATCCTCAATTTGGTATTTTCGTGATTTCCTTAGTAACTATAAATAATATTTACTATATAATCTAAATTTATGTCAGTAAATTTAGAGTCCAATAATCAATCAGTCACGGTCACAGCAAAATAACAGCCTAAGTGCCAGAAGGTAAAAGGAAGAAGAGGGTGGAGGGAAAGGTTTTAGGCAGAGACAAAGAAAGTGCCAAACAAGGAAAACAGACTGAAACAGCAAAGTCAACAGGAAAGAAGTCTGCTTTATGGCAGCCTTTACATTTTTCTTTTCTTTTATTTTGTGCTAAAAAAAACTCCTTCCTTCTTCCTTCCCTTTATACTCCCAATTCCCATCACAGAGGAAGAAAGACTTCTTGGAAACGGTTACAAATTACCATCATCATATAGGAAAAGCTCGATTCCTTCTTCCCAAATCTCTTTTCTAAAATTACTTAACTAATTAGTATCTTTTACCCCTTTAGAAAAAGCTTTCAAATGTTCTCTTCTTGAGTCCTGAGACCCCTCTCCTTCCCTTTTCCCTTTTTTCAATTGCTTCTGCAAACTAATAAAAGCTCCCTCTTAGAAGAAGAGCAAGGAGAACCAGAGCAACAAGAATAGGAGGAAGAAGAAAAACATATTTTGGCCTTTGAATTGATCTCTTTCCTGGTGATTCTTTAATTCCCACATCTTGTTTTAGCTTCTTTTATGGCTTTGGGGGGTTTTATCTTTTAGGGTTGTGGTTTAAAGGGGTTTTCTCTAATGATCTGTTTTGGGTTTCTGATGCTGCAGACTTTGATTTTGGAGAGGACGTGACTGGGAATTTGATGCTGAGGAAATATTAGTCAGGCAAATTAGAGGCTTTGCGACTTTTATTTTCTATGGATTGGTTGTGCTGCTTTAGTTCATCTCAGGTAAAGCATATTTCTAGTACTCTTTGAGGCTTTTTCTAATAATCCGTATAACTTGGGGAAAACTACTTGATTAATTATTGGTTAGACGAAGCTTGGTATTGTTCTTTATGGGTTATTTGTGTGATTAATTTTGAGGGTATGTTGTTTAATTTCAATAGGTTTCTTCTGTGAACTAATTAGGGTGTTAAGAATTTTGGGTTGCAGCAAGAATTCAGCGAGACTAAAATTGAATTACTGTGTCTTTTTTGACATTCAAATTGAATTACTGTGTCTATTGAGGGGACTTGATCATTCATTTTTAGATATGTCTTGGGATTATAATTACTTTTCATAAGTACTCTACTTCCTGAAAATTAGCTCTGTAGCATTAAGCCATTGACTTGTTTTGATCACTGTAAGATAATATTGCTCAACCTTGTGCCAAAAAAAAAAAGATAATATTGCTCAACCCGTTTCTACAAGCAGTGGTGGAGTAACAAAAGTACATTTCTAACTTGGTTAACCATTTCACTGTTGTACTTTATTTAAAATGCATTGTGCAGTTTAAAGTATTGTAATATAATTCATAAGTGCATCAGCTTACGTAATTAGAGTGTTTTTTTTAAACCTCTTTGCTCAACACTCCTCTATGATTTTATATTTTGGTTAACTAGAACTATCTGTACTTGCTACACAGCTTGTATAGAAGAGAAATTTGAATTAATTTCCCATGCTATTAACTAATTGTATTAGAAGCTTGTAATATTGGGTTTTACTTGCCTTTTATTTTGGGTCATAATTCCTCGTTTGCGGTTAAAAGAATGTGGCTATGTGAGGTTGACACTGAGGTTCATTACTCCTATTTTATCTGTTTAGCTTGGAGGAGGGCGTTCATCATCTAGTTCCGGTAAAGGAAAAAGCCATGAGGGTATGATGAGATTTGGTTTCAGCCTAGTAAAAGGGAAAGCTAATCATCCTATGGAGGATTATCATGTCGCTAAGTTCGTGCAGATTCAGGGACACGAGTTAGGGCTGTTCGCTATCTACGATGGTCATCTAGGAGATAGCGTACCTGCCTACCTACAGAAGCACTTGTTCCCCAATATCCTTAAGGAGGTGGGTTGTACCATCACAGTAATTAGTTTTCTCCTTTTTAGGTTTGAATTGGCATATGCTTACATTTTCTTACTTGCTCATTTAGGAAGAGTTTTGGGTTGACCCCACCAGAGCTATCTCAAAAGCGTATGAAAAGACAGACCAGGCGATTCTTTCACATAGCTCAGACTTGGGTCGTGGTGGATCCACTGCAGTAACTGCAATATTGATAAATGGAATAAGGCTATGGGTGGCAAATGTTGGAGACTCACGTGCAGTTCTTTCCCGAGGGGGTAAGGCAATACAGATGACTACAGATCATGAACCCAACACAGAAAGAGGCAGCATTGAGAACAGAGGCGGATTTGTCTCAAATATGCCAGGTCTTTTACTGCAGCAAACTTTTAGTTTATTCTTTGTACTTGAGCTCGTGCAGTCTAGTTGAATATGGTAATAACTAATGTTTTGGCAAGTCAGTAGAGTGGTCAAATCTGCTGATCTTTAAGCAGCTTTTCAGCTTCTATTCTTAAGACTAGGAAGCTCCTAACAGGAAAAGAACCTATTTCAACTTTGCTATACACTCATTAAGGGCTATATGCAATTCCTAGTGAGCAAATTAATGTCCATGTAGATTTCCCAATAAAAATGCCTATAAGTTAATCTACCAAGAATAAATGCAACATTCAATAGAACCTTATCCTTTTTTAGGTAGATGAGTGTCCATCCATTCCTTTATTACTTATTATTTATTTAGTTATCATCCATTCCATTGTTATCCTTCTTAGTTTGGAAATTTGGTCTCTGTACGTTTCCAAACCTGTGCCGTCTGTTTTGTAGGACATCAATCTTTCTCACTTCTCAGTATTTCAAATTTAGTCCATGCCTATTTGAATGGAAGTTTTTGCACTTTTTGTTGATTACTGCTATTTTGAGGGTAATTTATTGTCTTGCATGTGAAGAAAATCGATGGGTGTGACATCTCCATGACTTTTGGATGTGACACTCTCCCAAAATTGGTAGGCAACTTGCCGTAAGTATAGCTGTGTAATACACAAGATAATTAATTGTTAAAATTGTGAGGAGCCGCAGAGAAGATAAGATTAAGTCAAGCAGTCTCTGTCCCATATATTTCTTCTTGATAGGTTATTTCCTCTTCTTACTTTTCACTGGAATCTTGACCTAGAGTTGGCCATTTTACTTGTATTTTTAAAGTGTCAATTCAATATGAAATTTGCATGAGAAGAAACTATATATTGGTACTTCATAGATTCCTGAGGTAGACTAGCACCATAAAGCAGAACTGCCATTGGATGAAGAAAAATTGTGGCGGGGAATTATTTACTGTGTTAGTTGCTTCAATCTCAGTGATTTGGCAAAAAGAGTTTAGAGCAGAACAAGGTTATGATGATTTTTTCAAATGTTCTCGTTTAAGGGGAAAAGGGGAGCCTGAAAAAGTCTCTTGAAGAAATTAAGCCCCGAAAACATAAGTTCAGCAGCTAAATCTAACCAATAGAAGTTTCCACTTTTTATGGCTCTTGCTTATTCCGTGAATGATTAATGCATCTTTTTCCTTGTGTTTGTATATGAATATATGATCCCTGAATTGAGGATCCATAAGAACTTTATTTCTAATGTGTTAATATGATGAGAGAGACACCAATTGCCAATTGCTTGCCACCTTTATAGATCTAATATCTTTTATTACATGACAATAGTATGCTTTGAAATGTTGCTATTAGTTTTGTTAGATTGTTAAAATTGCTGTTTTTGCATGCTATCAGGAGATGTTCCTAGAGTTAATGGACAACTAGCTGTTTCTCGTGCTTTTGGGGACAAGAGCCTTAAGTCACATCTGCGGTCAGATCCAGATGTTCAAAATACCAATGTAGATGGCAGTACAGATTTATTAGTCCTTGCGAGTGATGGTCTTTGGAAGGTAAATCATTTTGGTTTGTTGTCTAGTCCTTGTTGAATCACTTTCTCAATATCTTAAGAATTCTCTCAGCGATGAATGAGAGCTGGAAATAGTTCTGTAGGAGTTATTTTTCCTTTTTGAATATGCTTAATCCAGGTAATGGCTAATCAAGAGGCTATTGATATTGCAAGAAGGTTCAAAGACCCACAGAAGGCAGCAAAGCAACTTACCGCTGAAGCTTTGAAAAGAGAAAGTAAAGATGACATATCTTGCGTCGTCGTTAGATTTAGAGCATAGAAATATTTAAATCGTGTTCATCTCCCGGTGCAGTATATAACCGAAATAAGAGTTTCTTTACACAGGATGCAATTTGTGGATTAGACCAACGTGAATTACATATGTGGTTGGGGTAATCCTTTAAGTTCTGCAGACATTGAGGTTTGCAAATTTATGCAGTAAAATATTGGATTTCCCCCATGTAAATTCGTTTTGATCCATCAGGTTCTGATGTTTGGTATTGTTTGATTTCTTTATGAAGGTGAATTAGGAATTCAATGTATATCGTTATCGCATTTAAGAATGTTTTACATCTTGTGTGTAGATGAAGTTGGCTTTGATTGTGACTGGAGAAATTTTCATGGTGTGATTCAATATACTAGTTACCATGGAAGGCCTTATATTATTTGCCTCTTTTAGTTGAAGCTGGGGCCATGGATGAACTACTGCTTATACATAGGCAGTGTAAGCACTTGGAAAGAAGCCTCCTTCTTTGGGGTTCCTGCTGAAGTTTGGTGCTTGGTTTTAGTTTTACCAGAATTGGAAGTCTCTCTTTCTGGTGAAGTTGGGATTACTTTGATTCTGCTTCCATCTTACAAGTTACAACCATAATCTTGAATCTTCATCATATATGGAGCAATTTATTGACTGAAATACTTATGAGCCACATGTGGGGAGCTCTTTTTAATAAAGATAGTAATGATTATAGTTTGGTAAAAGTTGGTTCAAATTTCTGCTCTGTAATAACTATACATTTCTATATCAGTAAACTTTGTACTACAAATTCAAACCATATTTTATGGTTCAATGCTTGTAGTTGTAGCTGTAGTCTGTACCCTCTTTTCTTTCTGATTAGCTATTCATTTCATCAAACATAAATGCTAAAAATTGTGTAATAATTGCTTCTGCAATAATAAAAACAAATTCTACTTTCAAAATCATTAATTTTTTTTCTTTTTCTTTTTTTACGAAAAATCAGAAAAGAAAATTAATAAATTATACTACCATTAATCAACGTGAGGAAGCGAAATTCACCCAGGCCTTTTGCTTTCATTTCTACTAATAGTGGGCCTTATAGTGGGCTGAACGAAACAGTAATAAAAGCCCATAAAGAAAGGCCCAAGAATGATGCTGAAGCAAGCAGCCAGCCAGCCATGTTCGCCGACGTGGGTAATCGATCACTCATCACTCATTTTAGGGTTTTAGTGTCCATAATTCACTATATATAGATTTCATCAGCTCTGGGGTTTTAGGCTTCTCAGCCGTATTTTCCCTTTCTTCTTCGATCTGGGTCTAATGTTGTTCTTATCTTTTCTGGGAGTTTTCTGTTTTGCTGAAAATTGGTTCTGTTTTAGAAATTGTAAAGCGGATTTGGGGTGTGTAAACAATCAGTGATGAAAAATTGAATCTTTGAAATTTGCCTCTCCTTTCGGCTTCAAGGGTTTGAGATCTTCGGATCGATTTCTTGACGGCTTTGTTCTGGAGGCATAAATCAATTCTTTTCCAAAGATCCTTTGGGGGTTTTCAGATTATTTGCATCTCCTTTTGCTTTTCTGGTTCCCCTGTCTTTGGTACACCTTTTTTCTGTTAAGGCCTTAATCTAATTTCAATCCAATCTTTGAACTTTAAAGATTCTCACTTTTCAATTTTTTTTTTTTTTAAAAAATCTGGATAATCATGTTCTTGCATCAAGAACTTTGCTGACTTTGGTTTTGATTTTATGGAAATGGTCCATGGTTTATGGACACAGAAGTTGTACAATAAATGGCCTGATGCATTAAACCGCCTACTTGGTGAAGTGGTAGTTCATCCTTAAGAGAGGACTTTCTCTTGTATTGCCATTTACCTCAACACTATTGAGTTTTGACCCAACTGTGATATACAGAATTCTGCTCCTCCTTGAAATTAAAGGAAGAAATAAGAATTGCGATGACATCAACGAATCCAGCTAAAAGTATTAGGCTAAAATGGTGAATGGTATAGTGAAGTACTAATAAAATTTGCATACATTCAGAATTGAAACTGCTGGAGTATTTTTGCTATCTCTTGCTGGACATCTGGAAAAGTAACTAGAAACTGAAGAATCTTTGATGGAAAACAACCAATTTTTAATTCACTCATATCCTCTATTGGTAATTTCAGCACTAAGGGATGGAATGAAAAAAGATGAAAAAGGTTGTCAAACTCATACACTTGGGCTAGGCAACTATTGAATTGAAACTCACCCGCTTGGAAATGAATTCTGCTTTGTTACTTTTGATCATTTACCAAACTCTTGTCTTTTTAATTCAAAGTGGGGTCTCATTTATTTATTGGATGTATGTACTTATTGTACAGCATAGCGCCACCTTCACCTTTGTTTCATTGTTGCTGTTGCACTTGCTGCCGCAGATAAGCTTCCAAGCGTCAAATGTTGACTAAGACCAAACCAAAGCAAGATCTCTTGGATTTGGTTTCCTAATACAGAAGTTGTTCAATGTAATCCAATCCATATGCAAAATTTGGAAAACACAGTGATCTTGAATCAGGATTGAGGACGAGGACCTAACTGCTAACTCCACATTTAATTAACTTAATTAACATTATACTTCCCACATTAAAGATATGAAAATCTGAAGAAAAAAAAATAGTATAAAGCAAAGGGAAAAGAGTAGAATAGATATGATGAAGTAGTGATTTAGACCCCGAAACAGACCAATTCATCATATAAAATTAGCATTTGCATATCTCAAAAAAAAAAAAAATAGAATTAGCATTTGCAAAGCAAGTTGGTAATAATAATAAACATATTTATCCACGCTATTTGGGTCTTGTTTTCTTTAATAAAGTAATGGCAAGCACGAGTTTATACTTTAAACACTTTGCACATAATAAATTTCTGCTTCGGAGTCATGTTAATATACATGCTTTCAAATTGGAAATGAAAGTAGTTAAACCTTTGGTGAAATGAAACCCCAAAGAGTGGCTAAGGAAATGAAAGACTGAAAGTAGGTGGCAGGACCATGTGAAACACTCCTACTCCCCATCTCTTCTTGTTTAATTAACTTGTCGTCTCTTTGAGCCCTGGGGGGTTGGACATCGGCAGCATGATTTCCACATCCAGAATGATAATAACGCAGACTTGTTCAACCACTTGCATAAACTTCAATCTACATTTTTTTAAAAAAATTTGGTCCACCCCATCTCCATTCCTTTAGATATTATAATTAATAATGGAGATTAAAGGAAAGCAAACTTACCCTCTTAAGCACTACGATTGAAAAAAAAAAATTGCAACATGCAAGAGATCAAATGAAGTTGAGTAAAAAACCAATTCAGAAGCGTCAAAAAAAGGTGTCAACGTTATTGCTTACAAAACAGTCGCACCCAGATGGTCCAGACAGCCAATTCTTTCTTCATTTGGAAATTTATAAATTTCTTTCTTAACAAACATGTGATCCAAATGAATCCCATTCTCACTCTCAACTCTATTAGTATATTCTTACCTTTCTCTCTCCCTCCCTTCTTTTTTTTAACTCTATTTGTTGATAATTTAAGGCCAGAAATAAATGCAAAATTCACGAAAACAGCTGATAAAAAGAGAACAAGGAAAAAGTTATAGAAGTTGCTAGAGCAAAATCGGCTTCCATGTTCAATCGTTTTTGGATTGGATCATCTTATTAATTACTTATCTATCTTTTCTTCTTTTTACTCCTTTTTGAGTTTCAAGTTTAACAGCTCTCTCTCTCTCTCTGCCCATATCAGATCAACATCCCTAATTAACTCTTCTTACCTTAAACAATGTATCCTTCTTCTCATTCTTACAATCTAACCCAAAATCCATCACATCATCCCAGTTTATAATTTGACTCTCATAAACAGTGAGTTAAGTTTCTAGGTCATTCTTATTTCTCAAGAATAAAAAAATGACAAGATGCTTCAGCTTAACAGAAGCCAAAAACTGGTTCCATAGAACATTCTTCACCAAATCAGGGCTTCGATCCACCACAACCGACCTCCAAGATGGCACAGTCATGCACTGTTGGGTCCCTAAGAAACCCAAAGACTCCAAACCTAACCTCCTCCTTATCCATGGTCTGGGTGCCAACGCAATGTGGCAATGGGGTGACACCCTTCGCTACATGATCCCTTACTTCAACGTCTATATTCCCGACCTTGTCTTCTTCGGCGACTCCTACACGACTCGGCCTGATCGCTCCGAGTCGTTCCAGGCTCAGTGCGTGATGCGAGTTTTGGAGGCCAACTCGGTGAAGAAATTCAGCCTGGTAGGCCTCAGTTATGGTGGGTTCGTTGGGTACAGTTTAGCAGCACAGTTCAGTGAGGCTGTTGAAAGAGTGGTGATTTGCTGTTCTGGGATTTGCATGGAAGAGAAAGATTTAAAGGAAGGGGTTTTCAAGGTTTCTGATTTGGAAGAAGCTGCCGGAATTTTGGTACCCCAAACGCCTGAAAAGCTTAAGGAACTGTTGGGTTTTTCCCTGTTCAAGCCTCCTCCTTTGGGTTTGGTCCCTTCTTGTCTGCTCGCAGATTTCATTAACGTAAGTGAACCAAACCAACAACTTTTATGTTATTTCTAGAACAAGCTCGAGTTTCTTAATCTTAGAGCCAATTGGGTTGGGTGTCTAAACATGTCAGCTGTTGTTTGAAACAGGTTATGTGTACAGAGTATACAGAGGAAAAGAAGGAGCTGATCCGAGCCATACCCAAAGACCGCAAAATCTCAAACATTCCAAAGATCACTCAGGTTCATCTTTGAAACCAGTTTTTTTTTTTTTTTTTTGGGTATTTTTCAAACCCAAATTGCTTACCAACCATATTTTTCTGCTTTTCGACTTTTATGATGATTCGATTTCGATATACCTACCATTCAGCCCACGTTGATATTGTGGGGAGAATACGATCAAATATTCCCATTGGAATTGGGTCACAGGTTAAAAAGGTTTATATCTTCTTCTTCAACGCTTTGGCATCAGATTACTTTTTTGGATTTCTAGTCATTGTGCTGATTGCAGAATTTGTTTCAGGCATCTGGGAGACAATGCGCACTTAGTTGTAATCAAGGACGCGGGACACGCCTTCAACATCGAGAAACCCAAGGAGTTTTACAGGCATTTGAAATCTTTTCTTGTTGATTTGAAACCTCCTCCTCCACCCTCCCAACCTCCCAACAATAACAAATCATAAACCTTGAAAGCTGAAAGTGAGATGCAACAGCAAAGTACCATGTTTAACTTCATTAGAAAAAACAAGTGACCATTTCTTTCTTGAAAAGAAAAACAGAATCTAATCTATCTATTAAGTTACTACTATTACAACAAAGGAGATCTATTAGATGCTGCCATTTTCTTCAGCATCAGGTGCTTTTTTGATTTCTCAGTCAGGGGAATCCAAAGTACAAATTCTTGCTAAGGTCTTTTTTTTTTTTTTCCTTCTCCCTCTCCTCTCTTCTTCAAAGAGAATCATGTACATGGTTGTTTCACATACTAGAAGAATTTATCATCCATTAATGGGTTTCAATTATTATTTCTCCCCATCGCACTTTTCCCTTTTATTTTAGCAAACTTCTGTTGCTTTATGCGGTAGACACGCCTGTAGCACTCGAGAATATATAGATTGTTCGGTTAATCATTCAAAAGAAACAGCTTTTGGAAAATGTTGAGGTGACTAGACAGGTTACAAAGGAATTGCATCATTGCCGAAATGGATGTTTGAATTGAACACTGACCCATACCATGACTAATCTTGCAAAAAGGTTCCAGCACAAAAAGAGCCCAGTTGCTCCACAAACAAATCAGCACACTCGTTCAATAAGTTTACACAAGTGAAAATGAACCTGGACCTTTTTGCAATAAACATCAAACCAAGAAAGCGATTGTAAATTGAGGACTGAGCAAAGCCTAATAATACAGTGGGAAGTGAAGGAAAAAAGAGAAGTTAATGCGCCTAAGCCAGCAAAAAATAAGAAAGACATAAGAAAATAGGAGATCATAAAACTATAAATAATTAAGAGGTTCAATTATGTTTAAATAGAAGAGGAAGCTGAGTAAATGTCTGAAAATATCTGATGAACAAATTGAAACTGATACAAGCCATAGGTCACAAATCCTGGTACTAGTACTACGAGTTGAAAGCAGGTCACTCTAGCAGCAAGCCTTTCCCTACCTCGACAAGCCCAGTCTTAAAAGAATGCTCTTATGTCCAATCAACTCTGCAAAGATCAGGGACAATATTGAGAAATCAGGATTTGCACTGTCAATTATTTCTAACATGCCAGAGAAAAAAAAAGTAACCTAATATTCAATCCCACTAAATAGTTGCTCAAAATTTCTTACCTCTGCCTGAGGTTCATCTCCTTTGGATTGCTCACCTGGAGGATCAAACAAAATTTGAACAAAAGGAACTTATTATTAGTGGCAGTTGACTACCTAACTTGATGCTAAGAGAAACGTGGTTAGCAACCATACTCTTGTAACTAACCATATATATATATACAGTCCAGTCAGACAATAAGTAAGAGATGCCAAGCCAAATTGCACTCACATACATACACTTATTAAAAGACATATACAAAAGCATTTACCTCCTTCCTCTGGAAGATCTGAGGTCCATAAAGTGAGATTATCCCTAAGAAGCTGCATAATAAGGGTGCTATCCTTGTAAGATTCTTCATTAAGGCTATCAAGTTCTGCAATAGCCTCATCAAATGCTTGTTTAGCCAGGTGACAGGCCCTGCTCAGAATATTGCATCACATTAGACAGAAACTAGGTGCTATTGATAGCTTCATGCTTGATCATTAAAATATGTCAACAGCAAACAACACATGCGTGAGAGAGCAGGCATGTGTTAGAGATGCATCTAACCTCTCAGGAGAGTTCAATATCTCATAGTAGAAAACAGAGAAGTTCAAAGCCAGGCCAAGTCTAATAGGGTGAGTTGGAGGTAAATCTGAGCTTGCTGTGGCGGTGGCAGCCTACAATACAAAAAAACAACAAATATTCATCCAACTTCATGACCTGAAATCAAAATAGTCAAACAGCCAATATAAATAAGTAAGAAGTGGCAAATTTTACACACCTCATAAGCCTTAAGTGACTGATCAGCAGCTTCTTTACGATCATCTGCTGCTTTAAATTCAGCCAAATAACGATAATAATCTCCTTTCCTGTTAAGAGAAGGGAAACAATTTAAGATATATATTCACACCTGTGCCTATAAAAACAGAGGCAAGTAAGATAATCCTCACATCTTATAGTAGAAAACACTCGATTCCCCTGTACCGGCTGATGGAATGAGGTGCCCATCGATGGTAGAAAGGATATCATTGCAGATCTTTGTGAGCTCATCTTCAACCCTCTGCCTGTACTCCTTTATCCTCCTCACATTTTGTTCATTACCCTTGGCCTCCTCCTTCTGTTCAATTGAAGACAATATCCGCCATGACGCCCTCCTTGCTCCAATCACATTCTTATATCCCACAGACACAAGATTCCTCTCCTCCACAGTCAGTTCAACATCCAACTTAGCAACCCTCTTCATGGCTTCAACCATCTCTGCATCAATAAGAGTCCCATTAACCATTAATGCTGTGTTTTTCATTTTTATTTATGCTTTTGCAAATTGCCTTTTGTTTCTTCAAAAGTATAAGTAATCAGATTAACAAGAAAGGAACCGTATATTTTACTTAAAATGAGGCATTACTAAAAATTTAACACATTTCCATACATGTAACTTTTAACATAAAAGTAAAAATTACGCCTTTGGTTACGAATCAGTCAACAACATTACATTAGCTTTCCAATCAAACTTTTTTGTAACTAGATTAGCTAATCTCGCCTTCTTTACTATATGCTGCTACAATTTTTTTATTTTTTTATTTTTTAAAATGCATAAGAAAAAGTGAACTGCTTTACTTTCATTACATTCTTCAGTACACTATTATGAAATCAGAACTAAAGCATCTACTATCCACTACTCTACGGATCATTTAAGCTAAAAAAACAAAGTTAAAAAAGACAAAATAAAATTTAACCGAAAAGAAATTAAAACCATCAATTAAATCGGACAAAATAAATGATCGAAAAAAAAAAACCCTTCTTCATGCATTCAAAAAACAGAACAAAGAATAGAGAACAAATAGATAGATCCCAATAAATGAAGTAAATTAAAAAAAAAGATTCATTTTCATTGTTCAAGGAATAAAAAAAAAAAATACCGTCATATCTTTCAGCTTGCTCGGCGAGTCTCGCCAAGTAAACATGCTGTTCTCTTTCCTTCTCCATCGCTTCTCTCTCTCTTTCTCTTTGATGCTTTTACTCTTTTGCTTTTGCGGTTTCGGAGAGCTTGGGTAAGGAAGGTAACTACTGCCTTTTAGGAATGCCGTACTTCATTATCTGACCGTTGGATGGGGTTTACTGGGGAGGCTGAATCGACGGTTCAAAATGAGTTCAGTGTGGGCGAACCTTGAAATGTTTGGTGCGGGTGATGGTGGAATGGCAGCGATGGATGTGAGGGATTTAGGAGAAATCTTGACCGTTTGATTCCTTTCGATTGCTATATCACACGGGCGAAATGATGATGTTGACCGGGACCAGCATTTCATGACTGATGGTGATCTAGTGGGGTCCCCACCTTTTTTTTCCCTGATGACTTTGTCAGGCTCCTTGGATACGCTTCTTTTTAACATAATTTATCTATTTTTCCATTTCACTGATATTAAATTAAAATTATATATTTTGGCAAAAAATAATTAAAGCAAGTGGATCGGCCCGCGCTGGTGCGTCGAGCATTCAGTAATCTACTTCTTTGAACAATTTTTTATTCGAATTAAATTGTTTGATACGTAGGAAATTTCGAAAGTATTATGATTTTTAAATGTGTATAAATAGTAAATATTAGTTTGTACATGAACATGTGCAATAGTTTCAATTTTGTTTCCTCCTCTAAAGTGTGTAGCACTTAAACAAAAACTAAGTTTACTCTCTTCTTCATATGGACATGAAAGACCTAAAGACATGTTACAATTCTAGATAAATAAGAGGGATATGATTTATTATAACATTTATGTGAAAGGAAAGGATAATTACAAAAAAGGGCTCAAGGGCAAGAAATGGCTAGAAACTAACCTAGGGTCTTCTTAGTAATTTGGCAAGTGAGAAAAGACAGAAAAGGATTAAAAATTTTCAAATGGAGCCTCCTCATCGATCCTCAAAAGGGATCTTTGGTAAATTCCCTGAGTCTTTCAAATACTATTTAGTATATATTATATATTTTTTATACATCTATACGTCTATGTCTATATCTATAAAAATGCACCACATTGATCCAAGGAAAAATAATGAGGGTATTTTGGTCATTTTATATTGACTTCTTTGGTTACTTTGGAAAGAGGGTAATGCCTTAGCCCTTGTTTGGTTTGGAGGGTTAGGAGGGGTTTGAGGGTGTTGTCTGTTTGGTTGGAGGGTTTGTGAAGGATGAGGGGTAAGAAGGGGTCCAGCCCACCCCTCCAAACCCCCCATTTTCCACCCCTTCAAATCGGGTTTGAGGGGTGTTGTCTGTTTGGTTGGAGGGTTTGTGAAGGATGAGGGGTAAGAAGGGGTCCACCCCACCCCTCCAAACCCCCCATTTTCCTCCCCTCTAAATCGGGGTATTTGGGAGGGGTGGGTTTTGGACCAAATTTTCATTATCAAATTTATCCCTACCATTTTATTATTAAACAAAAAATACCTTTATTAAATAAAAACATAAAAATTATCTTCTTCCTTTTTTTTTGTTAAAAACTTTTTAAAGAATTATCTTCTTCTCAGACGCTCCCCAACCATTTTCTTCATTTCGTAGCTTCTATTTCTTCATTTTCTTCCCCAACTCGAGTCCAACCAAAAGAGTGTTTCTTTACATCAGAGAATTGGAGGGTAGCAAAGTGGCCATGATTTTGATTGCCTACATCACTATCCTTACTGTTTTCACCACCAGAACCACAACCGTGAGGGAAGATCTTGGGGCCATTGCTCCGTCGCTTATGGACAGTGTTGGAGCAGCTTTGGGTGTTCCTGGAGCAGCTTAATTGAATTTATTCCAAGCAACTAGAACTGGATGTGCGAACCGTAGAAATTAAAATTCATTGTTCTTTTAATAATAATTAAATGTTAATAAAATCTTGATTTATTCTATTTCGTGGTTATACCCTCTCCATTCCAAAGTTGAGAGTTTTATTCCAGTATTTGCTTTGTTTCTATTCTATAAGATTTTATGATATAATAACGCTAAATATGGTGAGCTGCTCCATGGTCAAAAACTCAAAATCATAACACAACTAATATTTTTACAAAGATGGTTCAATAATCCCTTGAAATCATCTTATTTCTTAGAAAAAGAAGTATTCACGATGTAGTTATTTTCTAAGGTATATTTGTAAAATACGCATAAAACTCCTCCTAACCCCTTCTTCCAACCAAACTAAAACGATAATGACACCCTTTCTTACCCCTTCTTTGAACCAAATATAATTTTTTTAAAACCCCCTCCTAAACCCTCCCCTCCCTACCCCACCCTCCCCTCCTCACTCCTCCTTCATTTGAACCAAACAAGGGCTTAAACTTCACTGTAACATTACCATTGTGTCCATCTATAAAAATGATTGATCCATGGAAAAAGGATGACGGTCAATCATTTTTTTAGATGGACACAATGATAATGTTATAGTGACGTTTAAGGCATCACCCTCTTTCCAAAATAACAAAAGAAGCCAGTATATATAATATTAAACTTCACTATAACATTACCATTGTGTCCATCTATGAAAATGCATCACATTGATCCAAGGAAAAAGGATGACGGTATTTTAATCATTTTATGTTGGCTTCTTTTGTTATTTTGGAAAGAGGGTGATGGGTCAGTTGATTGCCGTCCCACTATTTTTTTCAATCTTTTTTTACTTTAATTGTAATCGCTAACATACCCCTTAATCTTTTCTAATTTCTATAGTACTTAAAATTTTGTTAACACGACCAACTTTTCATTGCAGAAACAATGAAACACCACTTCCCATTTTCCTTTAAGTAATTATTACGCTTATTACAGCTATAAGACAAGGGTAGCAAAATGCAACGCACAAACGGTGTCTATTCAGGATTTTAAGTGGGCCCACCACGTGATAAAGAAGTTTTCATTATATAATTAAAAGCCAGATATCAAGTCTCAACATTTTATATGGTTTTCACAAAAAAAAACATTTTATATTGTTACTATATTAATTTATCTGTGTGTATATATATAATATTAAAAAATCACTATATTATTATGCTATTTATTTATATAAAACCGAACCGCTAAATCAATTATAATAGAATAAGTAAAGCATTAAATAGCATAAAGGAAAAAACCATGGGGATAATTTCATAAACATTCCAAGAAAATATTGGTTGATGGTGGAGATTGGTTCCCACCAAGGGTAACTTTTTCCTAAAACGTCATCGTTCTTCAGCTCCAATAACAAAAAAAAAAACTTTTCAATTTTAACGTTTCAAGCGGGTATAACGAGCTGAGCAAATGTAGCGTAGGGGCGAAAGCGCCTAGTAAGTAAGCCCCACAACCAAGGACCATAGAGACGAGTATATTTTTCGGGAATGGGTTATCCTTAGTGTTAGGCCCTGACTCGCCCCCCGCTATCCGTCTCGAAGAAAAGTTATGATTATATCAGATTTGGCGGTCAAGACGAGGGCGGGCTCTTCAGTTGGATCATTAGGAGCGGGTTTCGACTTTCTTCCTACTACGCAATGGAATACCTTCATGGAGACTCCAAAGCTTTGTGAGCCTATCCTGGAAAACCTGGAAAGTAAGAGACCGCCCAAGCAGCTTGACAATAACAGAGTTACGCCATGGCTGTCGTAGAGAGGCCCTACGCTCCTTATCCACGTTCACGAAAGGTATGCCTTCAGACCTGACAGGTCGTCATCCGAGAACGTGACATCATCATCTAAAGCAACCTGATCAATGATCCCCATTTCCATGGCCTGGCCTCCGATTCAGATTTCTTACCCCAAATCAGGGTCTGTTTAAACGATTTCTCCCAATCATAAGACTCTTCTCCTTTCGGCTCACCCTTGCTCCTTCGCTTCCCGCCCCAGTGTCTCACTTGACGCTGACTTTACAGGGTAGACTGAGTTAAGTCGGGGGTTGCCCCTTTCTATAAGGTTGCCTGTTTTTGCGGGTGTTCAATTGTAGCGCTCAATATCCAACGATCTAAGATCCTTTGATGATTATTTCCTTCCTAACCCCGTCAATTGGGGGAAAAAAACGAGCATGAAAAGACCGAAATATTTCTTACAATCTAGTTGCCAAAATAGTTGTGAGGGTGAGAAATTTTGGTTTTTTAGTAACTTCAAATAATGAGGGTATTTTAGTCATTTTATGCTTGGTTCTTTTGTTATTTAGGAAAACAGCTAAAAACGTTTCGGAACTTTCTGCTCAAATGTTCAACAACTATTCTTCTACAGAGTTTGAAAATAACTACAAACCTCCGCCACCAAGTTAATTCCATCCACAATTCATAGTCTACATTTTCCTTCAGTATTTATTGGGTGGAAAAAGGCCATAGAGAGAAAGCTTGATTGTCTTTACAATGGAGGAATAGAGAGAGAAAGTGAAAGAACAGAGAAAATGAGGGAATGAGAGAATTTGGAAAGAGGGTGACGGGTTAGTGGGTTGCTGTCCCACTATTTTTTTTGTCCTTTTTTGCTTTAAATTGTAATTACTAACATATCCCTTAACCTTAGATCACCTTTCAATTTAATCCGCTACCAGATTAATCACATTCACAATTCATAGTCTACATTTTCCTTCAGTATTTATTAGGTGGAGAAAGACTATAGAGAAAAAGCTTGATTGTCTTGAAAATGGAGGAATAGAGAGAGAAAGTGAAAGAAAAGAGAATGAGGGAATGTTAGAATTTGGAAAGAGGGTGACGAGTTAGCGGGTTGCCGTCCCACTATTTTTCTTTTGTCTTTTTTTGCTTTGGATGTAATCGCTAACATACCCCTCAACCTTTGATCACCTTTCAATTTAATCATTATATTTCCTTTAGTTATTTAACCTTCACAATCAAATCCACTAAATTCATAATTCTCCAAGTTCCTATTTTCTAAATAATATATACAAGTTGATCGGTCCGCGCTGATGCGTCGGACATTCTTTGTTATAGATTTTGTTATTATTGTTTGAATATAGAAAGGATTTCGTTTTAAGAATTTGAAATTTTATTAGTATTTTGTATATTTGTGAAGTAGTTTGCCATTTAAATGGATCTCAATTTTCTATATATATAACTTATTAATAATGGTCGTTGAGTTTTATAGCTGTAAAATTCATTTTTTGTTGATAAAATCGTAGCTTGTAATCCATTTCTTATTCTCGGACATTAACCTTTGCTACTTAAAATATCTTCTTTCTCATAAATCTAATTAAATTCTTTCTATCACTATAATTCGAGAAAGATGAGAGACGTTTTTATTTTTTAAAAGAAAATCATTAAATTAAAACAAAACCAATTAGTCTGAAGATTTTAATGGATTTTACACATAAAATTACAGAAATAGCAAAATTAGGAAGAACAAAAGGAGGACACAAAGTGGGCAAATGAGTCTTCAAAGTGGCAAAAGACCCAAATGAATTGTGAGAAACTAATTGAGGGTCTTCTTAATAAATAAATAAATAAATAATACATGATTTGATGGTCAATAAATGCTTTCACATTCAAGTGATTTAAAACTCTTACAATTACAAAAAAGGGCTTGAGGAAAAGGAAATGGTGAGAAACTAACTGAGGGCCTTCTTAGTAATTAACCAAATGAGAAAAGACATAAAAGGACAAAAAATGTTCAAACCGAGCTTCCTCATTGATTCTCAAAAGGAGCTTTTAGTAATATCTCTGGGTGTTTCAAATAATATTTAGTATATTTAGTATATATTCTAATATTCCATTATCCATGAATGATTGAATTTCTCCATTAACTCTCCAAAATTCCTTTTTGTATGTATATCCTCTAAATTGTATCCCTTTCAATTCAACCCTTTTTTTTAACTTGCTAGTTACTTCTCATATAATTTCAATTAGGCTCCCAATATAACAATTGATTCTTTTGTAACTTCCCAATTTAATCTAATATAATCTAGCAAACAAAATTCTTGAACGTCACATTCGATTAAATTTCTCTTGGTGACCACCGTCTCATCTTTAATCGAACTTGTTTCAAACATAGACACTTATTTGATTAAAGATTTCTAATCTATACATTAGAGTCTTCTTGCCATATGCCACAGATAGACTGAATTCCGCTAACTTAATCGCAGTATCACATTCTACCCTCCTTACAATAAGTTTCGTCCGCATCAAAAATTAACCTAAGATAACCATATCATGTCAAGAAATTAAGACATTAAATCATATACATATATGATTAATGTTTATTAGGGCACTTGAATAACTTTAATTGGACATCTGAATAAAAAATTATATAATAATAAATTAAATAGACTGTCAATCGAAACCACCAAATTTCGGAAGCATTTTTTAGACTTGTAACATAAAATTTAGCTTTTGAGACCTTTATGAAAATTGTAGATCAAATTTAGCTAAAACCCATATTACACTTTCGAGTCCTTCGTCAAAGTCGTAGATCATGAAACAACCTTTTAATTGGCAATCGAATAACTTAATCAGACATTTGGATCAAAAAATTATATAATATTAAATAAACCGTCGATCGAAACCACACAATTTGGAAGCATTTTTTACACTCGAAACATAAAAATTAGCTTTTGAGTCTTTCATGAAAGTTGTAAATCATGAAATTACATTTAAAGAGACACTTGAATTAGTTTAATCAGCCAACTAAAACTAAAATAATAAAAAAATTTGAAGCGTTAAATAGAGCAAGATAGAATTTGTAAAGTACTAAATATTATAATGTAGAAAAGTATGAGGGTTATTTGATAAATAACTCAAATAAAAAAATATTTGTTGGTGGAGATTGAGGCCACCAAGGGTAATTTTGTTGCAAACTTCTGAAAATTCCCTTAGTTGTTTTCTTAAATAACAAAATAATCAAGCATGAAATGACCGGAATACATCTCCCAATTTGTTCTTGGATCGAAGTGATGCATCTTATAGCTGGACAAAACAGAAGTTACATATTCAACTTCAATATATGTTATGTTATGTTATAGTCTTATAGATGTTATAGATGTGTTGATCTAAAACATGTAATTTACATTAATAAATAAAAAATAGATATATTTATTTAAATTTATTATTATATTATATATATTTTTCTATTATGATTTATTATGAATACGCACGAAAAAATAGTGCCACTACCCACTAGCAATCACTTTCTTTGAAATTTGACATTTTATCATCAATAATTGAGCTATATATTGGTTTATGAATTCTAAAGTCAATGGCATGTGTTTTGTGGAAAAAAATGGTTGATGATTTTACTTCACTTGTAAACCAAAATTATTATTTGATTGGAAAAATAAAAAGAAAAAAGATATATATTTCAATCAATTGCATCATTCCTCCTGTATAAGTCACAAGAACAACTTAATTTTTTTTAAGAAAATGTAATTTTTATATTGTTCATATTTCATGGCATAAATTATAATAAATTGAATTTAATTATCAACGTCTTGATCTGAATATGCTATTATGATATAAATCATTTGAATGAGTTGGAGTTTCAAATCTTTCTCATGAGTCTCTAACACGCGCGAAACCTCCTCGTTTTCACTCCTGTGTAATTTTTTTCAACAAAGAGCTTTCACCAATGACAGAAAGGTGAGTGATTGAGCCAAAAACAACCCTATTTTTATGGCTATTTTATTATGTTTTTGATCTATTTATGCTTAAATATATGTTAGTTTGATAATATTTGTGTTTTGAGTCCTTAAGAGATGTGAAATTGAGAATTTGTTAATTTTCACTACTTTTGGAGCTATTTTGATGACTTTTTACGCAGATATGAGCAAAGTAATTTTGAGTATATATTTGGAGATTCGAAACTCGTGTTTGAAGACTCATTGAAGATAATTTGAAGATTTGAAGATCATTGAAGAATTATTTCAAGGAGCAAGAATTGAAAATTGGAGCTTTAATTGCGAAGGATTGAAAACAAGCCATGAATAAGCCCGGAAGCTTTGGAATTTTGCAAATTTTATATGGGAAATTACTTAGCCCATATAAGCCCAAAATTGGAATTAAAAACCCAATTTGTGCCGCCTATGTTCAAGGAAATATCCAATTCCCGTTTATTCCCGATTTTAGTCCTAATAGGATTAGGATTCAGCGCAGTCTCGGTAGAAAAATCATAACTTTTTGCTCAGATGTCCGTTTTAGGCCCGTGAGTAGGCGTTGGAAAGCTTACTCCGAGATATACAACTTTCCTTTGAAGTCCAAGACCCAATTCTGCCATCTTGAAGCCCAAAAAATCCGTCGAAGTCACTGCACGAATCCAAAATTTTTCAGGATCCTATTTTGACTTGGATTCTACTCTAGGAAGACTTTTAATCCAACTTGGATACCAAGTCAGCCCCAAAACCGTCCTAGAGTCCTTTCCTAGTTAGAGTTGGAGTCTTTAGGGTTATTTCCACTATAAATAGCCACCTTAGGTCTGGGTTTTTAATGTATGTAGATTTAGAAATTGTATTTTGAAGAATTGTTGAATTTTTGGAGGACAAAAGCTTTGGAGCCGCCGCCCCCTCTTCTTCCCATCCATAAGATAAGTTTTTCTTCTTATTCTTTGGATGCTCACTCAATTCATGAGTGAGTAGTCCTTTTCTTTTCTCCAATGTAGAATTTAATTGATATCTTGACTTATATAATGGTGAGATTTTGTGCTTATATATGGTAATTGTTAGAGTATTCCTTTGATCTCTGTTTTAATTCTATGTTGCTTGTTTTGATGGATTGTGATACGAATCTAGTTGTTTTAAGATTCAAATCCACCATTGTGACCCGCCAAGAATCAACTTGAACAACTTTCAACTTCTAGATGTGTATGTCGACAATCTCACCCAAGCAATCTTCTTCTTTCGTCGGCCTTAGACCTCCAATTAGACCTGCAATTGAACACTTAAGATCACAAGATTCACAAGCAATCAAGTATCACAACTTAATTGTTTGCTAGGACTCTACAAGATTGAAGAACCCTAAGTTTTGATCAAAATAGAACAAAGAAGCTAAGATAATCAATTTTGGTAAAAACCTCAATTTTATTAATCAACTCAACTTATGTTTACAATAGGGGTTGGTGCCTTTATATAGGCAAGAAGGGGGGGGGGGCTCTGATCTAAATCCTAAGCCTTAAGGGTAAAGGAAAAAAGGCTAGGAAGGAGCTAGGAAAGATCCAACTCCTTATTCTACTAGGAAAAGGAAAATAACAAGTCCTATTAAAACAAGGATTGGACTTAGTCAAACAAGGCCCAACCCAATGTCATCTAAACTAAATAAAAAGCTAATTAAAATAGAATAAAACCCACAATGGCCAAATTACAACTCCAATGGCCTAATACTCATCGATTTCAAGTAGAGTACATAACTTGGAATCGATGGGAATATTCCTTTGGTGATGATCTCCAATGGGTTTCAAATGATCTCCAATGGCCTTGAACTCGTCAAGATGAACTCTAATGAGGCCCAATAATGCTTCCTTGAACCTTTTAGCTCTTGCTCTTGTCATTGGGCCTAATGGCATCTTCAATGGATCAAATGGCATCTTAGGCAATTCCAATGAGCTTGAAACCTTCTCCAGTGAGCTTGGAACCTTCTCCAATGAGCTTGGAACCTTCTCCAATGAGCTTGGAACCTTCTCCAATGAGCTTGGAACTTGCTCCAATGATCTCATAGCATCTTCAAGACCATGATGAGTCCTTGGCGCATCATCCCCTCTCCCTTGAAAAGGATTTGTCCTCAAATCTGCATCATTATCAAACAAGGATAAGTTCGAGACATTGAAAGTAGCACTTACATTACCATATTCACTAGGAAGATCTAGCTTGTATGCATTGTTGTTGATCCTCTCCAGAACTTGGAATGGACCATCTCCACGGGGTAAGAGTTTAGACTTCCTCTTCTCAGGGAACCTTTCCTTCCTTAGATGTAACCAAACCCAATCTCCAGGTTCAAAGATGACCTCTTTGCGCCCCTTGTTAGCATTCTTCATGTTGTGTTGTGTTTTCTTCTCAATTTGAGCTCTAACCTTTGTATGAAGATCCCTAACAAAATCTGCCTTGTGTTGCCCATCCATGTCAACTTGCACACTCAAAGGTAAACTCAACAAATCCAATGGGGTTAAAGGATTAAAGCCATACACACATTCAAAAGGTGAAAATCCAGTTGTACTATGTATGCTTCTATTGTATGCAAATTCAACATGAGGCAAACAATCTTCCCAAGTTTTTAAGTTCTTTTTAATCAATGCTCTAAGTAAGGTAGACAAAGTCCTATTAACTACTTCAGTTTGACCATCAGTTTGAGGGTGACAAGCAGTTGAAAATAATAACTTAGTACCTAACTTAGCCCACAAAGTTCTCCAAAAGTGACTTAAGAACTTAGCATCTCTATCACTCACAATCGTCCTAGGCATTCCATGTAGTCTAACAATCTCTTCAAAGAACAAATTAGCTACATTAATGGCATCATCGGTTTTAGTGCAAGCAATGAAGTGTGCCATCTTAGAAAACCTATCAACAACCACAAAGATAGAATCTTTACCTCTCCTAGAACGAGGTAAGCCTAACACAAAATCCATGCTAATATGAGTCCATGGTTCATGAGGAATAGGCAAAGGAGTATACAATCCATGAGGTTTAGATGTAGGTTTAGCTTGCAAACAAGTAATGCAACTAGAAACATGCTTCCCTACATCACATCGCATCTTAGGCCAAAAGAAGTGTTCATGCAAAATTTCATATGTTCTATCAACACCAAAGTGACCCATTAAACCTCCCTCATGCGATTCCCTCACAAGCACAAAACGCAAAGAACAAGTAGGTATACACAATCTAGATTCCTTAAACAAAAATCCATCATGCTTATAATACTTTCCAAATCCAGAATTTTCACATGCTTTAAACACATCACTAAAATAAGCATCACTATCATATAATTCCTTAATGAACTCAAATCCTAGAAATTTAGAATCAAGCATGGAAAGTAAAACATACCTCCTTGATAAAGCATCGGCTACAACATTTTCCTTACCTTTCTTGTAGCGCACCACATATGGAAAGCTCTCAATGAACTCAATCCACTTAGCATGCCTCTTATTCAGCTTTTGTTGGCCTTTTAAGTACTTCAAGCTCTCATGATCCGTGTGAATCACAAACTCCTTAGGCCACAAATAATGCTGCCATGTTTGTAATGCCCTAACAAGAGCATACAACTCCTTATCATATGTAGGGTAGTTCAACGCAACCCCATTCAACTTCTCACTAAAGTATGCCACGGGTTTCCCTCCTTGCATAAGAACTGCGCCAATACCTACACCTGAAACATCACATTCAATTTCAAAAGTATTGTTAAAGTTAGGTAAAACAAGCAAAGGAGCATTAGTTAGTTTGTCCTTCAAAGTCTCAAATGCTTCTTGTTGCTTTTTTCCCCACTTGAATGGTGCATTCTTCTTCATCACACTAGTAATAGGGGCGGCTAAGGTGCTAAAGTCCTTAACAAAGCTCCTATAGAACCCAGTTAAGCCATGGAAGGATCTCACTTGACCAACGTTGGTGGGTGTTGGCCAATCTTTGATGGCTTTGATCTTCTCCTCATCAACATGTATACCTTGCGCAAAAACCACAAAACCAAGAAAAACAAGCTTGTTTGTGCAAAAGGTGCACTTCTTAAGGTTAGCATACAACTTCTCAACCCTAAGTACATCTAAAACATATCTCAAATGCTCAATATGTTCCTCTAAGTTGCGGCTATACACAAGTATATCATCAAAATAAACAACAAAAAACTTTCCAATATAAGCTCTTAAAACATGATTCATTAACCTCATGAAAGTACTAGGTGCATTAGTTAATCCAAAAGGCATAACTAACCATTCATACAATCCTAACTTTGTTTTAAAAGCAGTTTTCCATTCATCACCCTTTTTCATGCGAATTTGATGATATCCACTCTTAAGATCAATCTTTGAAAATAAGCAAGAACCATGCAATTCATCAAGCATATCATCTAATCTAGGAATAGGGTGGCGATACTTAACTGTGATGTTGTTTATTGCCCTACAATCAACACACATTCTCCAAGTTCCATCATTCTTTGGAACAAGCAAGACTGGAACTGCACATGGAGAAAGACTCTCGCGCACATAACCCTTTTCTAGCAACTCTCCAACTTATTTCTCCAACTCTTTTGTTTCATCAGGATTTGTCCTATAAGCTGGCTTGTTTGGAATTTGCGCCCCAGGGATGAAGTCAATTTGATGTTCAATCCCTCTAATTGGTGGTAAACCACTAGGAATCTCCTCAGGAAACAAATCTGCAAACTCATCTAAAAGAGAAACAATTTTGCTTGGAAGTTCTCCAGCCAAGTTGTTAGTGCTCACAAGTGCATTTTTAAGCAAAAGTAAGAATAAAATAGAATTATCTTTCAAAGCACTCTTAATCTCACTCTTAGAAGCTAACATACACTCTTTAACAACTTTCTTAGAACTAGCTTGCACAATTGATGTATTTCCAACGCAATCACTAGAACTATCATGCTTTGCCCTTTCTTTAACCTTAAATTCATCCTCTAACTTAGCAAAATCCTCTTTCAATTTAAATTGATCTTTTAAAGCTTCTTGAGGTGATAAAGGAATTAAAGTAATAGGCCTCTTACCATGCATAAAGGTGTACTTGTTGGACTCACCATCATGCTTCACCTTGTTGTCAAATTGCCATGGTCGACCAAGTAGCACATGGCATGCTTGCATTGGCAAAACATCACACAAGACATCTTCTTTGTACCTGCCCAAAGAAAGAGAAACTAAAACTTGTTTGTTAACTTTAATCTCCTCCTTGTCGTTGATCCATCCTAAACTATAGGGTTTAGGGTGTTTGGTAGTGGGTAATTGCAACTCCTTTACTAAATAAACACTAGCTATGTTTGTACAACTCCCACCATCAATGATCAAACTACTAGGCTTTCCATTCGCATACATCCTCATATGGAACAAGTTTTCTCTTTGATTTTGCACATCATCTCTCACATATGCACTCAAGGCTCTCCTAGCAACCAAATTCTTAAGTGAAGTCAACTCATCACCATCATCATCTCCCTCTTGCGCAGAACCTCCTTCATCATCTCCATCACTAAAATCCTCTTCTTCACTCACAATTTCACCATGATCATTAAGAAACATCACCTTTTTGTTAACACAGTCCTTAGCATAATGACCATAAGCTTGACACTTGAAACACTTAAGGTGAGATTTAGAGTTAGAACTAGAAGAAGATGAAGATTTAGAATCGGATTTAGGTGTTACTAACCCCTTTTGAGCCACCTCCTTACTTTGAGTTTTTTCATCTTTCTTGATTGGAGTTTTCCATGAGTTTGATGATGAAAATCCTCTCCTTGTTGCGCCACTCCTTTTGATTTGCCCTCGGCCTTCAATGCATGTTGTAACAACTCCTCCACATCATAGTGTTGTTGCATCTCCACAATGTCATGAATCTCCCTATTCAATCCCACAAGAAACCTAGCCATGGTGGCTTGTGGAGTTTCTTCAATTTCAGCCCTTGATATCAACAACATCATCTCGGAGTAGTACTCATCTACACTCTTTGATCCTTGCCTCAAAGTTTGTAAGCTTTGGTATAGAGAATTGATGTAAAAGCTTGGAACAAACCTCTTTCTCATGCAACTCTTCAATTCGGCCCATGTGTCAATTGGCCTCTCCAAATTCCTTCTCCTTGACTGCACCAATTGATTATACCAATTCAAAGCATTCTCAACTAATTCAAGGATAGCAATTTGTACCTTCTTAGCCTCAGCAAAATGATGAAAATCAAAGTACATGTCCAATTTAGACTCCCAATCCAAGTAATCCGCAGGTGTCCCTCTCCCATTGAACTTTGGTATTTTGTACTTGATGTTGTCCTTAGGCTCATCTCTTTGTTCTCCTCTCCTAGGCCGCAAGTTTTCATTGTAAGCTTGGCCTCCAAGTTCTTGTTGCCTCAATCTCTCCATAGGATCAACTCTCCTAGCAATTTGCCTTTGTTGAGCTTGTTGTTGTTGTTGTTGTTGATCCCTTTGCTCATTGTTTGGTGCGGCATTGTTCTCTCTTTGTTGAGGTGGTGGTTCTTGTTGATTTCGAACCTCCAAGGCATCTAATCTTGTTGTGATAGTACCTAATTGTTGCAAGATAGCTTGCAACGAGGTAGCCACATCATTGGCTTGATTTTGATCTCCCATTATACCTACACACAAAGAAAAGTTAGTAATAAAACTCCCTCACTAGTGTGTGTGTGATTTACCTTTGTTGTGCTCTCGTGTTTGCACTCAACCTATGGATTGGCGATCCACTACTCTCTTAATGATCTCACAAGATTATGCCTTTTTCTAGCTTCAATAGGCCTAATAAGAGCAAATTGTTAGAGCCTCCTTTCTTCTCGTGACCTGCTTGAGGAACAAACAATTAACTTGAGTGAATCAAAAACAAAAAGTGATATATACAATCCAAACAGCCTTTTGTCTCCCAAACTTGCTGCACAAAACACAATTAGCAACACAAATCAATCAATTTAATCAATTATAAACCCTAGTACCACTTAGATCCAATTTGTACCACTTGTCTCCAATAGGGTTTCAACCTGAAATTCTTTTAGATCTCAATTCACAGCAAAAACAACCCAAGAATCTCAAACAAATAATCAATTAGGGTTAGATACAAACAATTGACTCAATTGCTCAAAACAAACCCTAATCCCCAAATTCCCAAATCAAGAACCCTAGTTCCTGGAAAAAATCGATTTCGACATAGATTTTTTTGAATTTTTTCAATATTTTCCCCAGAAATATCACACTAAAAGAAGTCTAGATCTCAAATTTCAAAGCTTTCCGAGCTCAAACGAAGCCAGAATAAATTTTACAAGTTTCTGGTCGATTTTTTATTTTATTTTTTTGATATTTTTCAATTAAACTACAAGGTATGAGGACTCCAAATCTGAATTTTCAAGTCGATTGGAGTTAAGATGAAACCACAATAAATTTTTGAATTTTCGGAATTTTTAGATCTAGAATATTTGAAAAACTTTGATGGATGAGATGGATGAAAAACTTGATGATAGATGAATAGAAGGATAGATTTACCGATTGAAGATGACAACCTATGCTCTGATTACCAATTGATACGAATCTAGTTGTTTTAAGATTCAAATCCACCATTGTGACCCGCCAAGAATCAACTTGAACAACTTTCAACTTCTAGATGTGTATGTCGACAATCTCACCCAAGCAATCTTCTTCTTTCGTCGGTCTTAGACCTCCAATTAGACCTGCAATTGAACACCTAAGATCACAAGATTCACAAGTAATCAAGTATCACAACTTAATTGTTTGCTAGGACTCTACAAGATTGAAGAACCCTAAGTTTTGCTCAAACTAGAACAACGAAGCTAAGATAATCAATTTGGGTAAAAACCTCAATTTTATTAATCAACTCAACTTATGTTTACAAGAAGGGTTGGTGCCTTTATATAGGCAAGAAGGGGGGGCCGGCTCTGATCTAAATCCTAAGCCTTGAGGGTAAAGGAAAAAGGCTAGGAAGGAGCTAGGAAAGATCTTACTCCTTATTCTACTAGGAAAAGGAAAATAACAAGTCATATTAAAACAAGGATTGGACTTAGTCAAACAAAGCCCAACCCAATGTCATCTAAACTAAATAAATAGCTAATTAAAATAGAATAAAGCCCACAATGGCCAAATTACAACTCTAATGGCCTAATACTCATCGATTTCAAGTAGAGTACATAACTTGGAATCGATGGGAATATTCCTTTGGTGATGATCTCCAATGGGCTTCAAATGATCTCCAATGGCCTTGAACTCGTCAAGATGAACTCTAATGAGGCCCAATAATGCTTTCTTGAACCTTTTAGCTCTTGCTCTTGTCATTGGGCCTAATGGCATCTTCAATGGATCAAATGGCATCTTAGGCAATTCCAATGAGCATGGAACCTTCTCCAATGAGCTTGGAACCTTCTCCAATGAGCTTGGAACCTTCTCCAATGAGCTTGGAACCTTCTCCAATGAGCTTGGAACTTGCTCCAATGATCTCCTAGCATCTTCAAGACCATGATGAGTCCTTGGCGCATCAGATTGAGCCGTCACTTTCTTGATAAATTAAGTTAACATTAGCAAGATTAAGTCGAGGATTAACGTTCAGGCTTAGTTATTTGTAGCAATTGGTTGAGGGTGAAAACTCCTTCCAAGGGAGATAAGGGACGATGAGTGAGAAATTGCTCTTTGTGTCTGTATAAATTACTAGTTCTTAATGCTTTGTTTCTTGGTGAATCTTTAAGCCTTAACGGGTAATTGATTTGTTAGGAAATAAAAGGGATAATTTAAGTCTTAACGGGTAATCTTATCTAATTAAGATGATTTAGGATTTAATTCCACAAGCTATTCTTTGTTTTCGTAATTTTTAGATATCAATGATCCATGTTATAATTGTCAAGAGGGATATTAATTCTACGTTGGAGGGTTTTTATCAATTATTGTCTAGTTTATTCACTGTTATCTTATCAATTGTTTTCTTTAATTTTCTTGATTGCTTTCTTAGTTAATTTTGATTGTTAGTTTGATTAGATCTAATTTCACTATAAAAATTCTTTTTATTTTATTTGTCTGTTTTAAGAAAAAGATTAATAACCTATCTCTCTGTGGGTTCGACCCCTACTTGCCCTATCTGCTTTCGTTAGGATTTTGTTGGGATTATTATTTTTATAATTTGCTGACGAACGATCATAAATTTTGGCGCCATTGCAGGGGAGATTGTGAATTATTTCTCCTTTTCTTTTTATTTTTTCTATTTGAATTGCACTTGATCTTTTTTATTTTGTAGGAAAAATCCAATGGAGCAACCACGTTCGTTAAGGGAGCTGAATTTTAACTATGAAGTGCGGCCCCTCTGTATTGACTATCCAGCCATGGATATGACATACAAACTGAAGCCAGGAGTAATCCGTATGTTGCCGACCTTTCAAGGAGAATCCTCATGAATACCTGCAAACCTTCTTTATCAAGTGTGTTGCAATCACTGGGATACCTGAAGAACAAGCAAAGCTTCAAACTTTTCCAATCACTCTCGAAGGAAATGCAAAAAGCTGGTTTGTGAGCTTATTAGCAAAATCCATAACTTCGTGTAAAGGATTGGAGACAACATTCTTGAATAAGTATTTTCCAGAAGCAAAGCGTGCGGATGTCAGAAGAAGAATCACTACTTGTCAACAATTACCTGACGAGAAGTGGCACCAATACTGGGAGAGGTACAACAAGATCTGCGCAAGTTGCCCTTACCACAACTTGAGTGAAGCACTGTTGATTCAGAGTTTTCATGATGGACTCCTCTATGAAGATCGAATATATATTGATTCTGCAAGTGGAGGTAGTTTCACACTCAAAACTCCTGAAGAAGCAAGGAAGCTGCTCGACACCATGACAGAAAACATCTACCAATACAGCACGATGGATGAACACTCTACAATCAAATCATCAGAGAAGGAATCTCTTGCCGAAATAAAAGAAAGAATGGAGCATTTAGACAAAGTAGTCTCATCGTTGGCAAGTCAACAAGAGACTCTCACCAAGATGTTCACACAATTTCTGCAAAGAGAACCTCAATCCATCCAAGCACCTTTATTTGTGCCGATCCCACCTGCGATATCACTACCTCCAGCACCTGCTTTCTCTGCTGAACCATCACCAGAAGCTGTATCCAACATTCAAGTGTCAAGAGAAGAGGAGATTCCAGCCGAAACCAAGAAGGAACAACCTACTTCATCACCAAGAGCTTCTCGATCGAGATCAAGATTCGAAGGGATGAAGAAGATGGAAACCACTTATGGATCACCACCGTTTCCTCAAAGGTTTGCAAATCAACTCAATTTACTACGGAATCTAGAGGTAAATATTCCTTTGCTTGCTGAAATTGCAAGAATACCCAAGTACGCTTCTTTTCTTAAGGAACTATGCACTGCTAAAACCAAATTTTCTGAAAAATATGCTTGCATGAATGAGAATATTTCTGTTGCTTATCAGAGAAAATTGCATCATAAATCTGAAGATTTAGGATCTTTTTCTATTCCTTGTAAAATAGGAAAGAATAAGATAGAAAGAGCTATGTGTGAATTTGGATCTCCAATTAATATTATGTCTTTTTCTGTTTATTCACAATTGAAAATGGAACCTATGACAAAAACTGATCTTACTGTGCAATTTGCTGATAGAACTAACATTAAACCCGAGGGTTTAGTTGAGAATGTTTTAGTGCAGATAGGAGATTTTGTTTTTCCTGCAGATTTCTATGTCTTGAAGATGAGTGAAGATGATCTTCATCTACCTCACCTGCCGTTGCTGCTAGGAAGGCTCTTTCTTTCAACAGCCAGAACAAATCTTGATATGACAGATGGAAAACTCAGCATGAAATTTGATGGTGAAATTATTGAATTCAACATAAATGAAGCCATAAAAACTCCTTCTAAGATCCATTCTATTTGTGCGATTGATGCAATTGAAGTTTGCTCTGAGCAAGTTCAATCACTTCACCATGAAGATGAACTTGAACTAGTTCTTACGAAGAGCCTGAATGAAAACGAAATCAAGGAAGCAGAAATCCTGACGCCTGAAGATGTAGCAGAAACCATCAGAGAATTGGAGACATCACTTCTTGTTGAAGAAAAAACATCAGTTTCCTATATTAGTTTGGAGCCAACACCCACACCTCTGCCATCCATCATTCAGCCACCTGAAGTCAAGCTGAAACAACTTCCTGAAGGTCTGAAGTATGTTTTCCTTGGAGATAAAGAGACCCTGCCTGTTGTTATTTCAAGTAAATTAAATAATTTACAAGAATAACAACTCATCAGAGTTTTGAAGGAATACAAGGAAGCCATTGGATGGACTGTTGCTGATATCAAAGGAATAAGTCCTACTGTATGCATGCATAGGATTCGACTTGAAGAAGATGCAACACCTGTTCGACAGCCACAAAGAAGACTCAATCCAAACCTTGCTGAAGTCGTCAAGGAAGAAGTTCTCAAATTACTTGGAGCTGGTCTCATTTATGCCATATCAAATGGTAAATGGGTCAGCCCAGTCCAAGTAGTTCCAAAGAAGTCTGGATTCACCGTCGTAGAAAACAAGGATGGAGAGCTAGTTCCTTAAAGAACTACAAAATGGATGGAGAGTATGCATTGACTACAGAAAGCTGAACTCTGCTACAAGGAAGAACCACTTTCCATTGCCATTCATTGACCAGATGTTGGAGAGGTTAGCATGCAAAGCATACTATTGTTTTCTAGATGGGTATTTAGGATACTTCCAGATCCCAATCGCACCTGAAGACCAGGAGAAGACCACCTTTACATGCCCTTTCGGTACGTATGCTTATACAAGAATGCATTTTGGTTTATGCAATGCACCTGCGACTTTTCAAAGGTGTATGATGGGCATCTTTTAAGATTATGTGGGAGATAAGATGGAAGTATTCATGGACGATTTCACAGTCTATGGAGATAGCTTCAATCAATGCCTTCATAATCTAGAACTCATCCTGAAAAGATGTGTTGAAACCAAATTGGTATTGAATGCCGAGAAATGCCACTTCATGGTAGAACAAGGCATTGTTCTAGGCCATGTAGTATCCAAAGAAGGGATGCAAGTCGACAAAACCAAAGTTAATGTAGTTCAGAACCTGCCATATCCAACATGTGTCAAGGATATTCGTTCATTCTTGGGTCATGCTGGATTCTACAGAAGATTACTCAAAGATTTCAGCACCAATGTGTAGATTACTTCAGAAAGATGTAGAGTTCGAGTTTGGAGAAGACTGCAAAAAAGCATTCGAAAAATTGAAGACTGCCCTCACCACCACTCCAATTGTGAAGCCACCAGATTGGAAACTACCGTTCGAGATCATGTGTGATGCAAGTGACGTCGTTATTGGAGCTGTTATAGGCCAGAGAGTAGATAAGGTACCCCATGTTATTTACAATGCTTCAAGAACTCTAGATGCTGCTCAGAAAAACTACTCCACCACGGAGAAAGAAATGCTTGCGGTTGTCTTTGCTTTGGAGAAGTTTCGATCATACATCCTGGGATCTAAGGTGATAATCTATTCCGACCACGCTGCATTGAGATATCTAATGTCAAAGAAAGAAGCAAAAGCTAGGCTTATGCGATGGCTTTTGTTATTTCAAGAATTTGATATCGAAATCAAGGACAAGAAATGAGCAGAAAACGTTGTAGCTGATCATCTAAGCAGAATTGAAGGCAACAAGGAAGAGATCCTGCAATCAATGAAGCACTACCCTTTGAAGATTTGTTTGCTGTTTCTCAACTCCCATGGTATGCTGATATTGTCAATTTCTTGGTCACTAGACGTTTACCTTCAGATCTTAGCAAAGGAAAGAAGTTGAAAATCATCAGTGATGCCCAGTATTATCTCTGGGATGATCCATACTTATGGAGATATGGTTCTGATCAAGTTATGAGGAGATGCATTCCTGATAATGAAATTCAATCAGTCCTGAAGTTTTGCCACACTGATGAAAGCGGAGGCCATTTTGGACATAAGAAAACAGCAAGAAAGATCTTAGATTGCGGATTCTATTGGCCAACAATCTTTCAAGATTCTTTCGAGTATTGCAAGATTTGTCCACGCTGCCAGAAAGTGGGAAGTATTTCGAAAAGGAATCAAATGATTCAAAACCTTATATTCGTTGCTGAAGTCTTTGATGTATGGGGGATTGATTTCATGAGACCTTTTCCCCCATCAGATAAGAAGCACTATATCCTTCTAACTGTGGACTATGTTTCCAAATGGATTGAAGCAGTTGCTACAGAGAAGGACGACACAAGAACAATGGTCAAATTTATAAAGAATAACATTCTTCATAGATTTGGTATACCTAGAGCTCTCATTAGTGATCGTGGAACTCACTTCTGCAATAAAATTGTACAAGCACTAGTTGAAAAATATGGAGTAAGCCATAGGGTAACTACTTCATATCATCCTCAAATCAATGGTCAAGCTGAGATATCTAATCGTCAAGTGAAGCTGATTCTGGAGAAGACAATCAATGTTCAATAGGAAAGATTGGAGTATGCGACTAGGAGATGCTTTATGGGCATATCGTACAGCTTATAAGACACCCCTTGGTATGTCCCCATACAGAATTGTGTTTGGAAAACCATGCCATTTACCTGTGGAGATAGAACACAAAGCATGGTGGGCAGTGAAGCAATTCAATCTTAACTTCGACGAAGCTGGAATTCAAAGGATGCTGCAATTGCAAGAACTTGAAGAGATTAGGAATGAATCCTATGAAAATTCAAGGATTTACAAGGAAAAAACTAAAGCTTTACATGACCAAAATATATTAAGGAGATCATTCCACGAAGGTCAAAAGGTTTTACTATTCATGGACAAGTCAGAGGCTTCCCTGGAAAGTTGAGATCAAGATGGGCTGGTCCTTACGAGATAAGAAAAGTATATCCCAATGTATCGGTGGAAATCTATAGTCCAACTACCCAAACGCAATTTAAAGTCAATGGGCAAAGATTAAAACCTTTCTTCGAGCCTTTTCCCATAGGATGGATTGAGGAAATTAATTTGGAAGAGCCAATTTATCTTCCAACTTATAATTGAAGAAAAGAGGAAGTCAAGCTAATGACTTTAAACAAGCGCTTGTTGGGAGGCAACCCAATAATTTTAATTTCTAACTTAATTTTTATTTTTCAGGTTTTATGAATTTTTCTCCATTTAATTGGAAGAAGAAAAATTTTTGAAGGAGGCAAACACCGAGCCACAAGCCATGCATGACCGACCATGGCTCGGTGGCACCAAGACATGGCCTGGACATGGCCAGGTCACAGCCCGGCCATGACCCAGCCATGCCGCGCACCAACCTAGACCATGCCGTGCCATGACCGGACATGGCCAGGCCACAACACGCGGCACGACCAGCCATGCCGAGGCCGAGCACCAGCCAGCAGCAGGCCATGGCTCGGACATGTCCGAGCTGCGCCCAGGCCGCACCCGGCACCTCACCCGAGCCATCACCAGCCATGAACAAGGCCAACACCGGATCAGGGCGGGGCGCTAGGCCAACTCACGCGACAAGGCCGCGCGCCAGGCGCGGGGCTGCTGCCCTGCCAGCCCGCGACATCCCTCCCCTTCCCATGCCCAATCCTTTTTCAATTAGGATTATTAATCCTAATTGAATTGGAAGATGACCAACCTTTTCCCAATAGGTAATGGACTCCTAATCCAGGTATGTTTCTTACTTTTTACTCTAATTAAAACCTCTTAGGAATATGATTTGATCACTATATAAAGGCACCTCTACCTCCTCTTTTATTCAAATCACAAGAGCAATATTTGAAAGAAAAATTTTCGGTTAAGAGCAAGAGAAGCATCATAAGCTTTGGTCTAAGAGAGAAGTCGACTAGAAGAGAAATTTTTGGGAAGAAAATTGCGATAGGCAAAGCAATTTTTGAAGAAGAATTTTCGACAAAGAGCCAAGTAAGTCGATATCCCCTTAAGAAGCAAGAAGAAAATTTCGATACTCCCTAGTCCTTTGAAGATGTCGATGATGCTCACCACCATGGACTTTGAAGTTCAATTCAAGAATTTTAGAAGCCAATTTTATCAAATTGGAGCTTCTCAATTTGGTGACAAATTTCAAGGAAGCTTTATTCGTCAAGATTGCCATGAACTTTTGAGCATGATTGCCTCACTACCCGAAGAAGAAATTGCTACTAAGCCAGGAATCAAAGCTAGGAAGATTTATGAATTTCTTTGGGACAAAGCTATTAAGTCACAAGCTGTTATGAGATCAAGGGCTAGAGCTGAGCATGAGTTCAGAAATCAGTTTCACCCCTTTGATAATCGATTTCATCATTCCCAAGGACTAAGAAATTTCAATGGAAGGATAAGACCTCAAGTTACACCTTGGAGCAGACCTTTTCCCATGCAAAGAATTGATGGGTATCGCACCAAGCCCTATAGGCCACCCTTTAGACCTCCCATGCGATGTGCCCCTCTCCCTAAAAGGATTCATGATCCTAATTATACTTCTTCATCTGATAGACCAATAGCTACTGTTTTTACCTTGGGAGAATTAAAGGATCAATCACCAATAATGGGACCTAAGAATCCGTTGGAAGAAAGAGGTCAAGGTGAAGACAATCTTGTGATTATTGCTTCTGCTTCTGAATCAAGTGATGCTTCTTGTGATAAGAAAGAGGAAGAAGAGGTTAACCAAGAAAAGGAGAATGAGGAAGAGCTTCATCCTTTACTTGTTCGATGCAAAGAGATTAGTGATCAAATTACTAGCTTAAGAGAGGATTTCAATAACATAATTGGGAATTTGGATGACCTCTTCAATTTATTGGAGAAGACTATTCATAAACCAATTTAGGTTTAGTTTTAGGGTTTTTCAATTTAGATTTAATATTTATTTTTATGCATCTTAGGATTAGTTATTTAGTTTATGCTTTAATTTTAATTTCCTTTATCTTATGTCTTTATTTTTCAAGTTTCATTAATAATCTATCTATTTAGTATTATTTTCCTATCACTTTAATTTTCTTTTGTCTTTATGTTTGAGTAATTATCTTCATCAATGCCGCCCAGGTATGTTTTCATGAACCTTAACTCTTTATTTTTGGTAAGAAAATTTCTTGATTGCTTTTACGCACATTGTGAATTTTAAGAGAGTGTGTGTGTGGTGGGGGGGGGTCGGGGGGGGGGGGGGGGGGGTGTGGATACTTGATAGGGTTATTGCTTGGATAATTGAGTCCTATGCTAGTTATTGTTTGCATGAGAACCTAGGATAGGAATTGATTTTTTTTGGATTATTTTTTATTGATCATATTTTATTCCCTCAATTTTTCAAAATTGATTTTTGACAAAATTTTAATTTTTGATGATAAAATTTCGAATTTCAAACCTTTTGAAATTTTTCATGCAAATATTAATTAATTGATTTGATTATGATTGATCAATGCTTAGAATTTTAAGAATGCTTTATTTCATTGATTAAGTTATAGCATGCTGTTTGATTTCTTAGAATTAGGTATAATTAAAGTTTGTGATATGATCTTATTTATTCATTGCTTCTATGATTATCTATTTCTAGAACTTGCGTTCAATCTTGATTGAAATTATGATTAAGAAAGTATGTTATGAATATATGTCAAGAATAAGTGTGGGGGACTACTTATAAAAAGGGTAATTAAATTTTTTGTTTTCATAAAAAGAAGTGCTTTCATGCAAGAGGAGAAGAGGTATTTCTGTTAAACAAAAAAAAACATTGTTGTCACTCTTTTCTTAAACAAAAGGAGTTAGTAACCCTTGGAAAGAGGATAAGAAGAATGGAATTACAGAAATATTGTCCCTCTGAAAAAAATGAAAGAAGGAGTCCTTCTAGAGTGCTAGTAGCCTAAAAAATGGGAGTTGGTAACCCCCTAAATCATGAACACTTCAGAGGTTAGTAACCTCAATTTTCTAAAAATAATTACCCTTGAAAATCTATTATAACCCACAATGACCATTGATGTGTATTTATTACATTGCAATCTTTTGAGTAATGGAGAAGAAGAGGAAAACATAAGCTTATAGAAAGAAGTAGTTATAGGATGTAAAGAATGGTAAGTGATTAAAGCTACTTTGATTATGGCTACTTAAGAATGATGATACTTGTTATTTCTTGATTTTTGAATTGAGTATTGTTATTATTTTTTGTTAATTTGATTTCATGATTGAATGGTATATGTATGAATTCAAATTGATCTTTTGAAAAATTGATTTTTAACTTGCACATTGATTTGCTAAGGGACTAGCAAAGTTCAAGTGTGGGGGAAATATGATTGAGCAAAAAACAACCCTACTTTTATGGCTATTTTATTATGTTTTTGATCTATTTATGCTTAAATATATGTTATTTTGATAATATTTGTGTTTTGAGTCCTTAAGAGATGTGAAATTGAGAATTTGTTAATTTTCACTACTTTTGGAGCTATTTTGATGACATTTTACACAGATATGAGCAAAATAATTTTAAGTATAGATTTGGAGATTCGAAGCTCGTGTTTGAAGACTCATTGAAGATAATTTGAAGATTTGAAGATCATTGAAGAATTATTTAAAGGAGCGAGAATTGAAGATTGGAGCTTTAATTGCGAAGGATTGAAGACAAGCAATGAATAAGCCCGGAAGCTTTGGAATTTTGGATATTTTATATGGGAAAATACTCAGCCCATATAACCCCACAATTGGAATTAAAAACCCAATTTGTGCAGCCTATGTCCAAGGAAATATTCAATTCCCGCTTATTCCCGCTTCTAGTCCTAACAAGATTAGGATTCAGCGCAGTCTCAGTAGAAAAATCATAACTTTCTGCTCAGATGTACGTTTTAGGCTATTGAGTAGGCGTTGGGAAGCTAACTCCGAGATCTACAACTTTCCTTTGAAGTCCAAGACCCAATTCTGCCATGTTCAAGCCCAACAATTCCATCGAAATCCCTGCAGGAATCCAGAATTTTTCAGGATCCTATTTTGACTTGGATTCTACTCTATGAAGACTTTTAATCAAACTTGGAGACCAAGTCAGCCCCAAAACCGTCCTAGAGTCCTTTCCTAGTTAGAGTTGGAGTCTTTAGGGTTATTTCCACTATAAATAGTCACATTAGGTCTAGGTTTTTAATGTATGTAGATCTAGAAATTGTATTTTGAAGAATTGTTGCAGATTTGGAGGACAAAAGCTTTGGAGCCGCCGCCCCCTCTTCTTCCCATCCATAAGATAAGTTTTTCTACTTATTCTTTGGATGCTCACTCAATTCATGAGTGAGTAGTCCTTTTCTTTTCTCCAATGTAGAATTTAATTGATCTCTTGACTTATATAATGGTAAGATGTTGTGCTTATATATGATAATTGTTAGAGTATTCCCTTGATCTCTGTTTTAATTCTATGTTGCTGTTTTGATGGATTGAGCCAACACTTTCTTGATAAATTAAGTTAACATTAGTTAGATTAAGTCGAGGATTAACGTTCAGGCTTAGTTATTTGTAGCAATTGGTTGAGGGTGAATGCTCCTTCCAAGGGAGATAAGGGACGATGAGTAAGAAATTGCTCTTTGTGTTTGTATAAATTGCTAGTTCTTAATGCTTTGTTTCTTGGTGAATCTTTAAGCCTTAACGAGTAATTGATTTGTTAGGAAATAAAAGGGATAATTTAAGGCTTAACGGGTAATCTTATCTAATTAAGGTGATTTAGGATTTAATTCTAACAAGCTATTCTTTGTTTTCATGATTTTTAGATATCAATGATCCATGTTATAATTGTCAAGAGGGATATTAATTCTATGTTGGAGGGTTTTATCAATTATTGTCTAGTTTATTCACTGTTATCTTATCAATTGTTTTCTTTAATTTTCTTGATTGCTTTCTTAGTTAATTTTGATTGTTAGTTTGATTAGATATAATTTCACTAGAAAAATTCCTTTTTATTTTATTTGTCTGTTTTAAGAAAAAGATTAATAACCTATCTCTCTGTGGGTTCGACTCCTACTTGCCCTATCTGCTTTAGTTAGGATTTTGTTGGGATCATTATTTTTATGATTTGTTGACGACCGATCAGTGAGTGATCCGAAAATCACAAAGAAAACCCATCTAAATATGAGGTCGAAATCCCCAATCTATTGTAAACTCAAAAGACACAAAACAAACTAAATAAAGTGACTCAACAAAATTAACTAACTCAAACATCCAAGATCTTAAGATCTGGAGACTTATAATCCAAAAAGATTAATAAATTTGTGGGACATTTATTCGAAAACAAAGGAAATAACAGAATACGAAAAAAAAAAAATCAAACCCCTCACCCTATTGACAGTAGTAGCCAAGGAGGAAGAGCAAATGAAGAACTAAAGAAGAAAAACTAGAGAGAAAACTATAGAGAAGGGAGGAAGGGGAGGTTCACTAGTTCAAAACCTAGTCAAATCAATGACAACTAATCCCCCCTCCCCTAATTTTCCCGGTTCTTTTTTTTAAGGTTTTTGTTTTATTCTCCTTCTTCTTGACTATTTTGTCAAGAGGGAGGAGGAGCATGATTTTGTTATTACTTTTTTTTTTTGCTTTGTTTGTTTTGAATAAAGTCCACAAATCTGTCGGGTTATAGTTTTAGTATTTTGAATCAGTTAGTTGAGTTTGTTTGTTGAGTCTGACATGTTTATCCAGTTATTTAGTCGTGTTTGCAATAGATTGGAATTGTTCGTCTCCTTTAAATGATTTTACTTTATGATTTATGGGTGGGTGAAGGAAATTTTCGAATCAGCCACCTTCCTGTCGCTGTTAAAAGCTTTTTCTTGGGAGGAACACCAAAAGTTAAAGCGAGGAGTGGTGGACAACCTAAAGACCTATGAAGAAGGTTCGAAATCTTGATCAAAGTATAACTCATCCAGTCATGACACAAGATCCAGAACTATATGTAAGAGAAGAGACATTTTTTCAATTTATTGTAATTATCAATCAAATGTTCTTCGTAATTTCATTTTCAGAAATGAAAATTACAACATTTTTCGCGAAAAAAAAGTCACAAGAACAATATATTTTTCTTTGAAAGGGAAAAAATCATTTTACTTTACTTCTGTGGGGAGCTTCTTGTGCGGCAAGTACGAGGCAAGACTGGTCTCGGCTCTAATGGGTTGGGCCGACCCCTTTCCTCAGATAAAAATGGGGATTTTTAGAGGAAATCCGAAAAGAAATAAGTTTTGCAGTGAGTTAAAAGAAATAGGGTTGCAACGCCGAAGTTACTGCGATGGAGAAGCACTTATCGCTTTGTTGGCCTTCTGGGGAAGGAGATACGGGGTCTGTTTGCCCTTGTTCTTCGATCCCAAAAACATAGCACTATCCAAAACTAATGATTGAAAGAAAAAAATTGCATTTTTAGTTGCTTCAAATAAATGAGATTACACTTTGAAAGATAGACTTGAAGAAAGAAAATAGGAACCACTTTAAAAGGGAAAGAAATTGAAGAAAAGCAATTTGGAAGTATTTTGCAGAGTGAGATGAAGGTCTAGACGTGAAAGTTGTTGAAGATGAAGTTCTATCCGCGGCTATTTATAAGCCCTTTATTGCAGTACGGAGCTCTCCATGGCATGATCCTTGCCAAAAATCTCACCAACTCTGTGCCGTGACATCTTCCATATCGGGCTTACACATAAACTTGCTTTCCCTCACCTTTGAATTATTTTGCTTTTTCGAGTGCTGGGTCGACTTCATCTCTGAGATTCCCTGCAACATGTCAACCGCTACAAATTCTTTCCCTTTCTTGCCATGGCCTTATCTTTGAAGCGGGAGACAACTTCCAAGCAAGCTGTCCCATCCAAAAATAACCCCTGGCAGATTCCCATCTTCATATGCCATCCAAGCCACTCCTTCAAAGTGTCTTCCCGTTTCGTGGTCTTGGTTCACATTCCCTGCAAATCCAAGGATTTGTGCGTTTTATTTGCGGTGATTGATCTTTTATAACATAATTAAATATGGAAATAACTCATTATGAGTATATATTACTCCCTTTGGCAATATTCCCTTCTCGGCATCTTCCCTGCAGCATCCTTGGCCTCCCCTTAGTGGCGCTGCGGCTATTGCCATGTGACGGTGGAAACGTTTTGCCGTGGAATATTTGTCTCTATGTGCTGCTGTGATGAGGTCCTTTGTTTGTGATTCCTTGGGCCGCTTGAGGAACATGGGCTTCGCTTGGGCTCATATTATGTGTATGAAATTTATGGGCCCCTTTAATGTGTTAATGGCCCAATGTCATTGTGGTGGGTTTCTACAAAGGTTTATGAATATGAGTATTTTGGGAAAATGGAAAAATAGAGAATTTTTAATATTTTTGGCTATGGTAAAGAATATGGATTTTTGTGACTGAATGGCTTTTAGCTATTTCAAATTTGACCCTTAACAGCTTCAAAATTATTATATTACTTCTCACCAAATTTTTTTTATTATAGTACTCACCATTATACTCATCATTAAAAAAGCCTCGAAAGAAAATGAAAATGTTATTTTTAATTTTCAATTTCACTAGTATTAATATAGTACTCCCCCTCTTCCTTATTATAAGTCCATACCCTCCATTACTTTTTATTTGTCATCACCATATGCCAAGTAATTAGACAATTTTTAGTTCCATTTCTAACTCTATTTAGATACTCTTGAGTTCCTAACATAAATAAATAAGGTGATTGATGCATCATTATGCCATAATAACCAATAGGGATAAAATATATTTTCCTTCCCAATAAAAATTTTGAAAAGTTGAAAGGGTATTTTGCTAAGACCCTTAATGGTTCTCGTTGGTGGGTGATCTATAACTACCACTGTAAGCCCTCTCTGAGGCTTGTGGCATGCCATGACCCTAGACTGTGGCAGCCTTCCCTCACCTAAACTTTTTGGCTAAAATCTCAATTTGGTACCAAACCTATTATGATAATCTCAATTACATACTAAACCTAATAGTTGGCTCAAATACATACCAAACGGTTTTTTAAAAAGCTCAATTTAGTACGAAATCAGGATTTCGTCCAAGTGTGATAAACACGCGCCGTTAACCCTTAAAGGTGATCCTAGGTGGCATTTACAATGTAAAAGTTGAGAAAAAATTATTTATGACGGTAATTTTTCCAAAATTAATATTTGGAACCCAATTAAAAATTTTCTTCCCCATCTCACGAGCTTGAAAGTTTTCTCCTCTTTCTCTCTTGATTTCTGCACGGATCAGCTAAGGAAAACAAGGGTTTAGGGTTGTTCTGTTTGATTTAGGTTCTTCTTCTTTGATTCTTTAGGAAATTGGGTTTTGTTGTCAGCATGAGTTCTTCAAGTATTTCCAGGTACGCTTTGGGGAATTTGGGTTCATTTTGAGCAAATGGGTTTTATGGTGTACTTCAAGTAGATCTAAACCATTTGTTGTATTTTTGTAGTGGAAATATGAGATTTGGCTCGGATTTGAAAGGGTATAAGTTAAATCCTTCAAGCTACCCAGTTGAATGGAACTATGAAGGAGAAGAAATTCACTGTTATTGTGATGAAAAAGCGCCTAGATGGACATCCTGGACAAATGAGAATCCTGGGAAATGGTTCTATGGCTGCAAGAATTATAAGGTATGTTTTGCTTAAACTTAAACGCAGATTCAAGCTTTGAAGAACCCTAATTCAATGGTAATTAATCTTTTTTTTAATTTTCTATTTAGAATGAAAGGTACTGCCATTTTTATGACTGGCATGATGCCATGTTTCCTGATCAAGCAAGGGAGATAATTTTGGAGCTTAAGCATCGAGAAATTCATCTGTTAAATCATGCGAAAATGTTGAAGAATGAAGTAATTGAGTTGAGGGAGAATGCAATAGAACTTTTAAGTGTAGAGCTTGTGGAAGAAAAGGAAGAAAATTTCAGGCTAAAGAATGAACTTGAAATGTTGAAAAAAAAGGCTGCCCCAGTTTGTGGAAAATGGTTGAAAGTGACTTTTGTAGGTTTAGTTTTACTGATTTTGTTGTTTGTATTTGGTGGAAACAATGAACAACAAAGTTGTATGTTCAAAGCATTACCTTAAACAATGAACTCCTCTGTATAATTGATGTACCTGAATTCAGTTTTATGTATAATACAGATTCTTCATTTTGCTAAGAATTTGAAATAACTTGAGAATTTACTAAAAGTCAGCATAATTTCATAAGATTGGCACATAAAGGCCGCAAATATCAAATATCCATAAGTTGTAAGTCAACTTCAATTCTTATAATTAATCATTACATATACCCAAAATATAATGTTTGAAAACACAACTCCAGACATCAAATTTTCTGTTTTCCCTTGGAACTTCCACTTGAGCCTAAACCCTCTTGAGTTGAATGATTGGTCTTGGAACTTGTAGTGTTGTTTGGCTTTAGTCCAGACACTTCTCCCTGAGTTTGCTAAACAGATATGCAAAGAAACAGAAAACCCAATGTCAGTAGTTTGTAGCATTGAAACTTGAACAGTATTAGGTAACTAATAATTGAAGGCCACAGTTACCTCTCTTATCTTCAGAGCTTCCATTCTGGCTTTGAATTTCTTATGGGCATTTCGTTGGAGGGAGGTTGTTGTAACTGGTGGACGGTCAGCATATTTTGCTTGTGAGACAGGGCTAGACCTTTCACCAGATACATTATGCATGTTACCAATACTATCAACAACAGTGAACCTCGTTTTCTTCTTTGCTGCAGGTGGATTTCTTTTTTCTCTTTTTAGAACTAACTTTAGCTAAACATGCTGCATTTATAGATCCACTTTCTTTCCTAGGCACTTCAACAGATCCAGATGCCTCAGCATTGCCAGTTGGTGTTGAACTTGCATTGCTTGCCATATCAGCAGAGACTTGAGGTGAGGGACCAAGGTTTATGTTGGCAGAAACATTTGTAGAGCTTGAAGTTCTTCCTGCCTTCTTTCTTCTGGTTGGGGGTGTGGAATTGATCGGTCGTCAACAATCATAAAAATAATCCCCACAAAAACCTAACTAAGTAGATAGGACAAGTAAGAGTCAAATCCCACAGAGAAGGGGAATAGACTTATTTAAGAGATAAAATCCTCAAGAATCACTCAAAAGATTTGCTTAAAAACAGGGGATTAAAAATAGCAATTATGAAGAAAGGAATTAGAATAAAAACAAAGCGAAGAAAAGTAAATCTAAACTATGGCAATTACTAAAGAAAACAATAATTTAAAGGTATACTTCTTCTCCAATGGTAGAATCAATCAAATTAATTACAGATCATTGATTTAAAAGATGAATTCAATATTTAATTATAAATTGATAACTGACCTAGGGAAACCCTAACATGCATATTAGACAAAACTCTTGATCCAGTGTAAATTATCCCTTTTATTCTTTAAACAATTACCTCTTGATCCAGTGTGATAATTACTCAAGAACAAAGCATTAAGAACAATTATAATTTATTTTTCACGCATGCTTCAAAAAGAAAACCAAACAATGAGCAGATTACTCCACCCACCGATCCAAAAATCCTTTGGAAGGAAGATTGTTCGCCTCCAATTGTTACCTCACAATCAAGCCCGAACGATCCTTCATGGCTCGATTTTAACAATCAATCTATCAGATTATATCATTAGCCGCGGTTCTAAATCCACAATCATCAAGATCATAAGATTAAAGCAGAGATTTAAGAACTATCGCATAAGAACAAACATCAAATTATAAGCACACAAATCTCACCATAGTTAATTGATTAAATTCACCAAAGGATAAGAAGTATAAAGAATTTAGCTACTCATGGATTTGGAAAAATCCATGAGAAGCATAAGAAAACTTACAAGACTTGAAGGGGGCGGAATCTCCTTAGCAAAACCCTAGGATTGCCGCACCTCTCTATGCAAAGAGAGGGTGCGGCACCCTTAGCCTAAAACTAGAAGAAAAACTAGAATATTTTCTAAGAAAAAGATGAAAAGAAAGATTGTATTTTTGTGGGTATGTGATTTGTGTTACATAGGGTGGCTATTTATAGTGGAAATAACCCTAGAAACTCCAATTCTAAGTAGGATAGGAGTCTAAGACGGTTTAGAGGCTGACTTGGTCTCCAAGTTGGCTTAAAAGTCTTCCTAGAACCGAAATCCTAGTCCAAATAGGATCCTGAAAAATTCTGGAATCGTGCAGGAACTTTGACGGTAATTTTGGGCTTGAAGATGGCAGAACTGGGTCTTGGGCTTTAAAGGATAGTTGTAGATCTCGGAATTAGATTTCCAACGCCTACTCACGGGCCTAAAACGGACATCTGAGCAGAAAGTTATCGCCTTTTTATCGAGACTACGCTGAATCCTAGTCCTGTTAGGACTAGTAGCGGGAATATGCGGCAATTGGATATTTATTTGGATATAGGCGGCACAAATTGGGATTTCAACTCCAATTGTGGGCTTATATGGACTGAGTATTATCCCATATAAAATATCCAAAAATCCAAAGCTTCCGGGCTTCTTCATAACTTGTCTTCAATCCTTCGCGATTTAAGCTCAATCTTCAGTTCTTGCCTATTGAAATAATTCTTCAATCATCTTCAATAAATCTTCAAACACGAACTTCGAATCTGCAAATCTTCACTCCAAATTGCTATGTCCATATTTGTGCAAAAAGTCATCAAAATAGCTCCAAAAATAGTGAAAAACTACAAGTTTCCACTTTTCTTGTCTTCAAGACCTAAAAACACAAATACTTATAAAATAAGGTTAAATCACACATAAAAATACCAAAAAGCATAGGAAAATGATCATAAAAATAGGGTCTATTTTGGCTCGATCAGGAATGCACTTCATTGCTTGGTTGTGGTGTGGTTGATGACTGTTAGGCAGTGGGAGTTTCTGCTACTTGGTCCATGTGAGTAACAGTAGAATTTGATGCAGCAGCAGCAGATGAAGTTTGCTGCAAAAAAAAATGAAGAAAGAAAGAAGGTTAGCCCTATGTTAAGTGACTATTTAATAAAACTTTAATGCAACACTATTTGGCAGAAAAGACAAAATAAAGAAGTTTACATTTTTTCCCTTAACTAGACATGTTCTTATGTTATGTCCCTCTTTCTGGCAGTGGCCACGAGTCATAATCATGCCCCTCCTAGACATGCTGGTAGGATCTTGGGGCCTTGTTGACTTTTTGGGCTCATGTGGGGCCTTTTTCCTAGCAGTTTTGGGCCTTCCAAGACCCTTTTTTTCAAAATGTGGAGGCCTAACAGGCTCCAAATCTGAAGCAGGCCAGTCCTTCATGCCTGGCATTGGCTGAATGGGCTTAGCATAAGCTTGCATGTAGGTTCCAGCAGAGTACCAACTACTAACATAATCTTCAATCTTCCCTCTTCTATCTCAGATTGCAGAAATTGCATGTTCACATGGAATACCACTTAGGTCATACTTTCGACAGCTGCAACTCTTGTCTCACTACATACCTATTCTCGTTATGGTCCACTTCATACCCATCTTGGCCATTAAACACTACATAACAGTGTTGGGCAATCTTTGAATTCCTCTGTATGGTGTCCCATATCCTTGGTCCAAGCCCATCTCTCCACTTGCTGCATTCCAGCCTTTTTCTTGCAATCCTTTTCATCATTTTTCTCCTCATATGCTCAAACAATGAAATTATTGGAAGCATCCTTGCCTTCAACAGAGTCTTATTGAATGCCTCACATAAGTTGTTGTCAATTATCTCCACCATTGACTCGTTCCTCAAAAAGGCTTTACACCATTTATGAACGGGTGCATAGCTTTCTATGTCCTCAGCTGCTGAACTCTTCCTTGCTCTTAGACTGGGCAGATTTTCTTCATGCTCTCTCACAGTGCTTGACTTGGCAATCCTCCAGAAATACTCTTTCATCTCATCTCCTCCATGTCCTCTGCCAACCCAATTGACATACACATGCCGAGCACAGAATCTATGCTCAGCATGTGGTAAAATCCTTGCAATGGAGCTTTCAATTGCCTATAACCCATTGACCAAAAACAGAAAGTTAGATACTTGTAAAAAACAGAAAGTTAGATGCTTATAAAAACAAAAAGTTATAAACTTATAAAAACAAAAAGTTTGATGCTTATAAAAAACAGAAAGTTTGAGTACCTTGTGCTGATCACTCATCAATGTCCACCCATGCCCTTCACCCATATGTCCAAAATCCTCCACCAATAGCTGGATAAACCATCCCCATGTTGCATTGGTCTCCCACCAATGCCCAAGCCACTGGAAACATCTGATTGTTTCCATCTCTACCCACAGCACATAAAAGCTCACCCTTTGTTAATGTCTTCAAGAAGCATCCATCTAACCCGAAAAATTTTCAACACCCATAAATGAACCCATATTTAAGAGCCCCAAGGCAAATATACATTCTCTCGAAAACAGGTGGGGAATTTGGTGTTGGCCTAACAGTTTCAAGCTTAACTGTTCAACCTAGATTTGTATGTGAAACCACCTGACCATAACTATGGAGTTTAGCATATTGCTCCTCATAATTTATCACCACAGTGTCAAGCACTTTCTTCTTGGCTTCTTTTATCATACTGATATAGACTTCTAAATCATAATTAGCTTTGAACAGTGCTCTAATGATCTCATAATTCATGGAAGGGTTGGCTTTTAGCTTGGGCATCAACATTTCAGCCAAAAATATCAGTAGTTAAAGAAGGATTAACATAAATTGGGTTGCATTCGTGGACAACATTATATTTTCTACACTGAAAAGTCTCTAGCTGCTTATTAACTGCCCCATAAATCAGCCATGGGCAATTCTCTACTGCACACACACCCCTAATCCACTTCTGACAGTTCTTCTGGACTTTAATGTGCCTTTTTGTCCGAATGGCATGTAACAGAATAACATGCTTAAATTCATTAGCATTCCTAAACAGCATCTCCTTTTCAATGTATGGAATTTCAGCATGCCTATCATATAATGGGAACCTACTACGCCTCCATAATGTGCCTTTTTGTCCGAATGGCATGTAACAAAACAACATGCTTAAATTCATTAGCATTCCTAAACAACATCTCCTTTTCAATGTATGGAATTTCAGCATGCCTATCATATAATGGTAACCTACTACACCTCCTAGTAGCCCCATCTACAATCAGTTCCGGGTCTCTCTCAAGCTCAACATTATCATGCTCATCATAGTACTCACTCTCCATGCCCAGATTTTTTTCAAAAAGAAAATCTGCATCCCACCTATAATCCTCACCACCAATAGGCTGAGATGCATTAGAAGGCCCTGCATTAGATGACCCTAAAGCAGATGGCCCTACCCCAGCAGCTTCATTCTCTTTTTCTTCTTCTTCTTCAAGATAATCATTATTGTCTAAACCCCAGTAATCTTCAAACCCATGATCATCTCCTTGCTGCAAATTTCCAACATCTATGTGAACCTGCTCCACTTCCACTTGCTGATCATGATCCACATTAACAGCTTCAAGATTCTCATTGACATTCACATCAACCAAGTTCTCACCATTATCCCCATTCTGCAAATTTTCATTCGGAACACCCTCTCCAACATTGCTATCTTCCACTTGCTCATGGTTTCCAATGTTGTTTAGTACTTCATCAGGCTGTAAAGGCCCATTCTCCCCATCTTCTAAAGGACCATTCTCAATGAGTCCTACAATACCTTCAGGCTCATGAACAAAATGTTCAATGAAAACATCAATGACCCCATCATTAACATACATCTCACCTATCATGTCCAGTATAGAAGCATCATCTCTGATTTTCTTACTTCCATCCACCAACTTAAACCCAGGCCTGTTATACCACATCTTATGAACATTTTGATACTCAACCCTTTCACAAATACTTATGAAGTCATAATACCCAATCCTATCAGGGTCGAATTGTAATTCATCAACAAAACCACCTTCATAGATTAGATCTTCACCAGTACCCACTAAACTACCCTGATAATGGAATCTAATTATGGCAGTTTCAAAAAACATTTTGTCCTATACACAAATTGAAAAAAGAAAACAAATCTATATTAGATATGCTCAAACATAGTCACAAAGCAAAATCAGAAACATGCTCAAACATAGTCATAAAGCAAAATCAGAAACATGCTCAAACCATCAAATAATAGCCAGCAAAATCATACCCATATCCTATCTAACAAAACCCAAGTATTCAATAATTTACTCAACAAATTAACAAAAACCAATTGTAAATCAATAATTCAATCTGTATAACATAAAAAAAACGCTAAAATCAGTGAACAAATACTAACCTTTTGCTGAAAACCCTCAACTATGCACAAAATGTTCAATGAAAACCTTCAATCACTTCACTGAACCCTTCAAAAGCCAAGCATTCAATATTAACATTCAATATTAACATGGCTAAATCTGTATAACATAAAAAACAAACCAGAAGCACTAAACAAATTAACTAACCTTTTGCTCAAAAGTCTCAAATCTGCAATTGTTGTGAAATAAGCCCAATGCTTCACCGAAAACCTTCAAGCACTTCACCCAAACCCAAACCTTGCTTCGAAATCCTCTGAACAATCCAATTTTATAAACCCTAGAACAACCCAAAGCCTTCGATTTTAGCCCCCATAAATCCCTCGATTTTTAACCCTTAATTTCCTTCAATTTAAAAGCCTCGAATTCGAACACCTAAATCCCCAAATTAGACCCTAGAATCGTGAATACCCCCTATTACAAAACCCTCAAATCGAAACCTATACTACTAACTCAAAAAAATTGCTCTTTCGATCGAACCAATGGCTTAAACACATGAAATCGAACCAGAAAGTGAAAAGAGAAAGGGAGATTTCGATTTTAGGGTTTTCTACATTTGGATTTTCTGAAAAAACGAAAATGAAAAGAATTTGAAAAATGAAAACTTTTACCCCGATAAAAGGCTAAGTCATTTGCTTTTTTATTTTTCACATTCTATTTTTTATTTTTTATTTTTTTAACCAACGTGGCATTTAAAATAGTCACCTGACATTTTTTTGGGTCCACTTGTCTTTTTCACGCCTTTCCAACGACGCGTGTTTATCACGTGCGGACGGAATCCTGATTTCGTACTAAATTGAGCTTTTTCAAAAACGTTTGATGTGTATTTGAGCCAACTATTAGGTTTAGTATATAATTGAGATTATCGTAATAGGTTTGGTACCAAATTGAGATTTTAGCCTAAACTTTTTTCTTAGAAAAAAAAAGATCATTATAAATTGTATAGAACTTAGAAAACACTAATTTTTAACCTTTGATTAAAGATTTCGGTTAACATAACCTTATACTCGTCCTATATGGCTATATAGGAAGAGGGAGTATTAACGAAAATGGTCCACTCATTGGCACCTTACTAGTTGCTAGTTACTAGTATAATATATACTATATATTATTTTTAGTGACTATGGAAATTATTTAAAAGTCAAACTGAGGATTAATGTGGTGCCTCCTTTTGGCTTTTTTTGGTCTTTTCGCACTTTTTTGGGTGACTAAAAAGGCCCTTGATGAATTTCCTCCCTTACTTTTCCTGCTGCCTTTTTTTTGTAATTTACTATTTTTATATTTATGATTAAGTGTGTTTTAATTACATATTAATTGTGTGTGGATATTAGGATTTACCGGTTCAACTCCTCTGCTGGAATTCCAAAGGATTGGTGTTATAAATGTATCTGCAATAATGGTTGATTCATGGGTAAACTATTGACATTCCAGTTCTATTTTCCTTTCGTCTTCATTTTTATTTGCGTGGGTTTCTTCTTCCCTAACATTTCTCTGAATTAGTTTCACATGGATTCCGCTCTGTTTCCTAAAATTTCCAGGTGGACTTTGATAAGATCCTTCCATTTAATTTAGCAGCGCCTTAGGATGACATAACCTAAAGTGGGGAGCTTTCACTTCTCACCGCAATATTTTGAGGTAAATCTGGATTTATTTGTTGATTATATTATTTGATACTTAAATTTAACATTTCCTTATTCCTCTTTTATTTTAGGTTGATCTCAAATAAGTCCCCCAACTTTGCCTTAAATCTCAAATAAGGGTCCGAACTTTAAAAAATGTCAAATAAAAGTCCCAACTTTTTGGGAAGGTTCAAATAGGTTCATTCTGTTAATACAACCGGAGCGTGAGTCACACTGTAGAAAAAAATTGTGTGAACAAATAAGAAATTGACATGTGACTTTTGTAATTATGATTTTAGGAAAATAACTAACATAAAATAAAAAATAAAAATACAAAATAACTTTTAATTCAGGATTAAAAATAAAAAAAACACATTAATTACGTTAAAAACCCTTATTAACAATAGGGTTAAACTTAATTAACTCCCTATCAAATGTCGATGGTACTCTAGTCTAAAATCGAAAAAAATTGCATCCATTATGGTCGAAATTTGAAGCTAAAAGTAAAAATCAGTTTAGTAGAATGGACCTATTTGAGCTTTCCCTAAAAGTTGGGGCCCTTATTTAGCCCTTTTTAAAGTTCGGGCCCTTATTTGAGATTTATGGCAATGTTGAGGGACCTATTTGAGATTTGAGACTTTATTTTATAATTTTTTTTTAATTTATCATTCGACTTCCTTTTTATTGAGGTTTCTATTAGTTGCTTATGTTCACATTTCCAAAAGCACAGTTAGCCAATGCTAAGTACAACCATTTTGTGATGCATTGTGTAAATTACATATGCTCCTACAAATGCTCTCAACTAATTCAATTTTCCTACGACAATTATACATGCTCCTTGATTACAAAAAATTAAGCCTTTCCTTATGCAGAAGCCAAATTCTTCCACCTATCCAAGTCTATTAATTTAACAATTGCAATCAAGATTAAAAAATGACTGCAGCATACTATGTTTTTTTAGATAATCAACATACATTTCAAACAACAATTAATATTAGCTTTATTTTGATAAATTATATAGAGATGGAGTAGAAAATTAGCTTTAGGAGTAGAATTTAGGTAATGCACTTTTAACCCTAATAAGAAGATGACTACAGCGCAAACGCAAACCGCCCTGCTTGTAATAATTAATTTATTTTACCGAATTATTATTAATGAAAAATACTCCTCGTATTACTGTGGGGATGGGAGACGAGGCGCGTATCTAAGCTTTCCCGCCACTGCATTCTCACTCTACTCTTTCCCTCAATTTTCTCACCAAACAAACAGCAGATAATTTAGGGTTTTTTTCTTGTTTCCTCTTCCATACCCAACCGGGCATTTCCTCTCTCTATTCTTCGCAAACCAAATATACCAGCATTACGCCTCTTTCGTTTTGATGTAAGATGGAAAATTCCGGTGACAATTTATCTCAATTCGATATATCAAAAGAGGTAACCTTTTCGCATCAAAATTAACTTTTATTTTTTAATATCTTTCGAATTCAGTCATAAATCTGTTAAAAAAGTTTTGCTTTTTAATGTTTCGTTTGTAGGAAAAAGACAAGCTTGTTGGGGAAGTAATTCGTTACATACTGTTTAAAACACACCAGAGTTCAGGATGTCCAATTAAAAGAGAAGAGCTTACTCAATTGGTTACAAAAAACTATCGTAATCGTCTCCTGCCTGTTTTTATCATTAACGAGGCTAAAGACAAACTCTCCACAATTTTTGGCTACGAATTGAGGGAACTTCAAAGATCTCGTCCTTCTTCAGCAAGCCAAGCCCGATTTTCTCAACAGAGTAACCCTTAATCGCTTTACCCTTTTTTTGAATTTTTCACATTTGCACTGTAAATGCTTTATCTAACTATAATTTCAATGATTATATTGTTTTCAGGTGGAGTGGATGCCAAATCTTATGTTATTATAAGTCAGTTACCTGCTGAAGTGTATAAAAAATATGTTGAGGATGTAAATACATCTCATCTGACTGGTTTTACTTTTGTTGTGATTAGTATTGTGCACCTTGCCGGAGGCAAAATCGCCGAAGGTATATTATACCGTTCTCTCTATAAACTTTGAAATTTTGGTATTATGGGAATTTGCCTTTTCTTTAGTTTATATACTTATTGACTGTATGCATCGCAGGCTGTCATGTTTTACATGATCTAGTGAGTTTCACCAGTTGAAGTGTAATATTACATGATTATTGCTACTGCGGGTTCTTAAATTAGTATTTACTTGATGGATTATAACATAAATTTGTTCGTTGAACTTGTTTTTTACACTAAAAGTCTAAAATCACTTTGGTGTGCAGAAAGTCTTTGGCATCAATTGAAGCGGATGGGATTGCATGAAGCTGATGAAAACCATCCGGTACTTGGGAATGTTAAGCAGGTGTTGGAGACACTTGTCCAGCAAAGGTAAGGGTTTACCTGAAAGCTAGGACTTGGTGGTCTGTGATGCTTTTATTTTCAACAGCTAATTTGATTTGGATAGTGTGTTTATGGTTATTCCTGTATTCTTCTGGTAGATTTCTGCAGAAAGACAAGGTTAATGGCCCTGAAGGTACTACGTTGTTTTATGAGCTCGCTGAGAGAGCTCTAGATGGGCCAGTAAGTGACAAAATTAAGCAATACATATCACAGGTATTGACCAGTAATTGCTCTATCTAATGATTTTTTTGGTTGCTTGTGTGTTTAGATTGTATGTAGTTCTGCATAGCAACCTGGCAAGTTAGTTTTCAATGGTTTTGCACTTCTTGATCAGGCACTACTTTTCTCTTCGATAACTTTAGTTCTCTTGTTAATTTGGTTTGGGCAATTTGCTTGAATACGGCCGCTGGAAGAGCTTTTTCTTTTAATTTGTATTTGTGTTTGTGCATGTCAGGGTGTTGATTAGAAATTGCTGTGCTCAATGGTCAATTGTTGCTTTTTTAATGTGTGAGGGAGTTTTTCTCTTAGGGACTCTGCTATTCGCAAAAATACAGCTTGAAGAAACCATTTCCTTAATTATTAATAATTTTTGCTTTTCTATGTGGTTGTTTGTGTTTGCATGTTACACGTATTGATTACAAGCAATAGACTCAATTTTGTTGCATTCAACTTTTGCGATCATTTTTCCTTTTGATAGGGGGCAATTTGCATAAGTGCAACTGCTATACTGTGATTAGAGATTTTCCTCTTCTTCGGTAATTGCATTTTTTATAGTACCCATCAATGGACTTTAGTTACAGCAAATCCACAATTCGGTTATGGGTTAAACTTTAGGGAAATATAATCCATCTTTACACAACATTAATACCTGTCAGTTCCCCTAGACAATGCACCCTGTCCCTGCCTATATGTTGGCCATAGCAGGGCAAGATAGAACATAGATACCAAGGATAAACAAGTGACACCTTGTAATAGGACCTCAAACTTTCCCTAGTGTGTTTTCATGCTTATTTGACTTGGCTATCTGTGTCAGACTGTCAGTTGCAATTCAGTTGTGTACTTATCATGATTGATGGTACTAACCTTCGGAGAACTATATTGTTGCCAGATTGTGAAGAAAGATACTGCCACCGTGGATGTATGATGCTTTGATGCTAGCTATTGTTGAGTTAATGAGCTATAGCCGTTCTTGATCCATAGCCAACTCTGTATTCACTGAAGCTCAATTCCTTATATTGGATGTTTGTTATTGTTGCAGAAGATTTGGAGCAATTGTAAGTGGTGATGCTTCTGATGTTCTTTTTGTACATTCTTAAACAGGCATACTCCTGCCATTTATGTGCCACCAAATGAAATGGACAGTGGGATGTTTTAAGTTTCTAGCTTCTTTATGACTTTATCTTGTGGATGTTGGGGAAGATGGGTTTAGGGCAGGAATAGATGCAAACACCGGGTCATTTAACATATGAAGTATGAAGTAGATTTAATATTTTAGTCAGTCCTTAATTTCATTTTTCATAAAATTAAATTATTAAGGTAAACTCATGCTGTAGTGGGTAAAACTTATTGTTTCCCTGCTTCCTATTGTATCAGTTGAGCTTGTACCTTGAGTGATTGCATTTGGTCAAGCTATATAAACTTAACAAATTGGTTAAATGTGGGATGGTACGAAAAGTGGCCTATTAATTAATGTTATCTCCATATAGAAGCTGCAAACAAGTGCCTCCATGTAAAAGAGAGTGCTGCCATGCATTGCAATATTTCCTTGATGTTAAACCTGATTATCTGCAACGCTTGTACATCTTCGACTGATATGGCACAAGAATTAAAGGTCTACATTTACTTAACAAGACATTGCAAAACATGCTCTAATAGAGCCAAATGGATTATGTCGATGATGACTACATCAATACATTACGTTTCTTCGTTGTAACCTATTCACAAGTTGCAGTTTTTGCCGCTAATGGGCAAAAGATGTATTCTAAATAATACTATTAACAAATGAAAATGAACTGGTACAATGTCAAAATACAATAGCATAATTCAAATTAAACACCAACATTAGTGTAGAGAAAAATCTGAAACAAAAAGGCTCCTGCTTCTGAGAGAGATCGTAGCCAAAGTTTTCATGGGAAATTACCTATTCCAAACCAGCTTAAGAGTCAGCGACATCCACTCATTGGCACAGCACGGCTAGTGTTGGCATCACCGATTGAAACAGTTGCGAGGGACTTAGAGGCCCATGCTCTAGCATTCATTGCGCCTTGCAAATTCCTTCTCTTACAAGGTTCCTTCAGGGACTTAAACAACTGAATTGCTCGTCTCAGATAGGCCAAAGGATGTTCAAACATACTCCCCAACTTCACATTTCGAATGAGCCGTCTCCATGTGAACTGAAAAATTACAAGTAAAGTTGGATACAGTAGGTAAAGCAATCTAAACATCACAAAAGCGGTGGCCAGAGCTAAATAGGTCTCTTGTCGAAGTAAATTCTCCGGAGATCTGGCCCATGAGAATGGGCAGCTTTCCTGCTCAGTATTATTATGCTTCTCATGATTTGACAGGCACCCAATTGTGTCCAGTGATGTTTTATCCAGTGATTTGTCCTTGATGCCTATAACCAGGTAACATGTCAATCAGAAAATTAAACTAAGGCTGTAGAAATAACAAAGGAAAAATAATTTAATCAAAACTACTACAAAAGGAAAAGCAAGGAGATTAGCCTGCTTTACATGGCCTGCAGATGCAGCATTTTATTTTCACGCAAACTCTCTTAGACATGAACCATAACAACTTAACAATAATTGTGAGGAAAGGGTTGCACTTTGGGTTGGACAGAGAAAGGGAGGGGAGGGGGATGTAAATCCATTAAAGCTCATGCAAAGAACAAAAAAACAACTAAAGTTGTGTCTTTGGACCTTGGCCCATAGGCTGATGGATAGTATACGTAATAGGAACATACAAACTTGATGACTAAATTGTCCACATTTCATCTCATTTTTTATCATCCTATTTATGTATGATTATACAACCTTATGGAGAAGTAGGCTATACTACATGAATAAGGTAAGAAAATATAATGTTAAATTACATGCACCAAAACAGTTAGACAAACTGAAGACATTTTACTGTTAAAACTATCTTATCACTCTTATCCTATCAATATGCATTATAAAGAACCACATGCATACTCAATTGAGCATCTGACAAACTAATCACACAAATCACTGACTGGGGCCTGAAATTACGAACACAAAACAACATAGCACCAAAGAATCAATAATGAAAAAATACATTGTAAAGTATCCATGTAGTCATATATAAGGCTGAAGCCTGAAAATGATCTCTATTATGTAAATCAGCTCAAGATAATATATACTATCTCCATTAGTGATAAAACTTTCAAAAGTTGCAGAACAAAGGCCTTACCAGTAACCTCACTATAAAATGCACCAAGAGATTCGAAAGACCGGTTTCCATGGTAACGCACACGCATAGTAGAATTTAAAAGGAAAAGCGTTGGGAAACCATGAACTCCATACTTGGAGAGTATGCTGAAGAAATCAACAGTACAGCTCATTAGTATTAACAAGATAATACTTGTAGCATTGCAAATACCAAACGAAAGATGCTCAATTGCAGACCTTGGCCTAACAGTTGATTCTTCGACTGCTAAATGGGGGATAGAAGGATAAGAAGAAGCAAGGAAAGAGAAGCTCGGTCTGAAAGACCTAGAGAAGGGGCACCAAGATGCATAGAAAAGCACTGCTACATATTCATGACTATTCTTGTGAACCATGTTAAGGGCCTTCAGCAATGAAACCTCATCTCCCTTCACAGCAGAAAAATTAAAGTATCGTTAAAATTTGTACAAAAAATACATGACAGACAATACAATTCCCATTTCTCACATGGACCATTTCAGAACCAGTGCCCAATACATTATAGAAGATAAATAAATGTAAAGCCTTAATAGTGAAACTCAATGGTAGGCATATCTCCATTTCCACTATGATCATTCATTCACAGGGTTCGTTATAACTTAACTAGCCAACTCATATCAAATTTTGAACTAATAAAACAAAATAGTATTAAGGAAGATTTTAAAAAAAATTCTTTCCTGGTTTCTGCAATACTACTTTATCAGTTAATAACTTGAAAAAATGACTCCAAAAAAGCAAAAACAATATAGACACAATAGATACCATCAAATCAGCTAATTAAACGGCAAGTTCATATTCCACCCAATGAAGAAGGGATAAAAAAATAAACTTTGAAAGGGAAAAAAAGAACTTAAAGGTACCTCGGTAACACCCACGAAATCGATAGATTCAGTAAATTCTGAGTTAGCAGGACAGTAGGAATCTCGAAAGTCAAAGATCGCGTCGACAACGGAGCTCTTGGGACATAACGGAACCCTAACGGGAACGGAGATGGAGAACGTCAGCCTCCCCCAAAAAGCTAACAAGAGAATCCCCGTCTGCCATGCCTTCGAACCCATCAAACGACCGACAGCTTATTGCCGATTTACACAATATTACAAATTACAAAGACCAAAAAAAGGACGACTAAGGAATAAATTAATTTTCAAAATAACCCTAAAAAAAGGGTTTCAGAAAATGAATCGGTAAAAGAGCAAATAGGCGGTTGCATTTTGACCGACAAACTATGTTAGCAGTATCATGTATTCCTCTTGGGTTTTATTTGCTGGGAATTAAATTTGGAAGAAACAAAGTCTGTCTGAAGAGTTAGAGCAAAAAGCAGGTTTTTGGCCAGAGATAAAATAAATAATATGTAGGTGCTTATTATCCCTTTTTTTCCTATTAAAATATGAGCAAATAGGGAAAAAAATAACTAATTTATTTTAGAAATCTAATTTTAATTGAATAATCAAATCCGGTGTTTGGAAAAGGAAAACAGGAGGAAATGGGTTAGGACCTGGAAAAGGGAAAAAAGGACAGCGAAAGCACAGAGACAGAAGATGGAAGATGATCATTTGATGATATATATATCACATCCACGAATTTGCGCCACGACGCTACCCTCCCTCTTTTTTTTTCACTATTAATAATTTTTAGATTTGTTTTTTTTTCCTATTTTCAATTTGCTTTTGATTTAAAGTTTAAACTATAGACGGTTGCTTTTAACGTTGTAAATTGTAATGTCTTTGCTGGTTTGTCTTTAACTAGAACTCCAACTCTTCCCTTCGTTTGCTGGTTTGTCGTCTGCACCCTTACTTATTTTAAAAAAATTATTTGTTGATTTTTTTTTTGCCAGAAATTACTTGTTGATTAAGTGAGCAATATATACATTACATAATACATATTTTTAAATAACATGATATAGAAATTGACAAACAAAATTTAATTGTCATTGTTATTTTATTTTAATTCTTATCCTACTACTAATAAGGTAATTCTGACAACTTGCAAACGAATAATTATTATCCAACTAATTTAAAGGCCTGCAAATTCAAAGTAGTCAAATGACATGTCATTTTAAAAGGCCATGTTTGGATAAAATCCAATTTTGGTAAAACCAAATCCATCTCTTCTAGTGCTAGATGTCCCCAGAATTCTTTCCTTGTGAGAACTTAAGAGAGTTTGTTTTTCAAGTAAAAACATGAAAAAAACAAAACGATAAGAAGGAAAGCTCGAAACCACCCTTTCTTATCCCGTTATCCTGAAAGGACTGCTTCGCAAGATTCATAAAAATGAAATCTTTCTATATTTGCAATTTTCATGGCAGTGACTGTAAGGTAACTAACCTTAACCTCCCCATGATCCTTTCTGGCTTTCTCTTGAAATTTCATTTCTCCTTAACAAACACGTATCGATATCGCATACCAATAACAATAATAATTAGTTTTATTTTTGAAGTAAAATGAGCCAATTATGTTAGCAATTACTAATAAAAAGGATGCAAGACGTCATATTAAAGGAGCAAAAGCAACACCGATCCTTTCCCTTTAAAACTTTCATTTTCAATGACACACTCAACTCATGTCGCCTACCCATTGATGTTAACATTACTCCTAAACCAAACACATCTAAAGTCAGAACATTTTATAAGTGTCAGAGGTCGTACAAATATCGAAAACCAGAAACCAACATGCCATACAACATCGCCTCTTACCTTTTACAGAGATTTCTTTTGTTCTCTTGAATTGCTACACTGTGAAAACATACCTAATAAAGTACAACAACATAAGTTCTCAGAGCTTTCTTTTGTTCTCTTGAATTGCTACACTGCGAAAACCTACCTGATAAAATACAACATTAAAGTTTTCTACTACACTTGGAAGAATTGATCAAGCAAATTAGGAACTCACTAACGCTAAACCAGGCCATCATTGCAGACTTCTGCACAGAAGGATCCAAAGGGAAGAAATGGCACTGAAATTTAGTAGAGAAAGGGGAGGCATCTTGTGCTATATATACAAATGAAGCCAAGCCCCAAGCAGCACAAATCGATGAAAAATGACTGCTGCATCAAAGATTTAAAAAGTGCCAAGAGTATAAAAAAGCTAAAGATTATCTGTCCTGGTTAATGCCCAAGTCAGTGCTTAATGCTCTCTTGACTCTTCATGTGCAGGAGATAAAGAAACCACACAACATCCTCAAAAAATGAATGTCAATAGAACTGATTAAGAAGTCATTTGGACCACACCACAGAAAAAAGGATCTGCAGTGGAGAAGCAAAACAAAGAGTCCATACCAGAACTGCAATCTCTGCGTCATTCAAGGTTACCTGAGGGTAACCCGATGAACCAACTACCAGACTCGTCCGCCTTCCATCTGTTTTCAGCTGCAATCTGCGAAAAATGTAGCATATACCGAAATTATTATTGATATCACATCAAGGACTTTTTTACTTTTTCTTCATTAGGTTTGAGGAGTGTCAAAGTTGAGATGGAAGGCAAAAGTTTAATGAATATGAATAGAAAGAAGCAAGCAATAAAAAGAGGCTCCCATTCATTCATTTCTCCATGCTCTCATAAGAATGAGGGAGAGAAGTGTATAGGCCACAAAGTCAAGCCCATGAAAAGCTTTGAACCAAATTGTACAAAACTGAACTTGTCTATTTGATGAGAAATGACTTGACCACATCCAGGGAGAAATTCGCCTTTGGCCACTTTGTAAGGGTGCCAATAGACTTATATCTATCTACCCAAAAAAAAAAAAAGACTCATTTCTGCATACATGTATGTGCCTTCATATGCTTAAAATCCAAGCATTCTAGTTTATATTTATTAAGGTTGAAAAGCTGTGTAGAGTAACTAGAAATCATATATCTGAAAGGAAAGAGCCACAGGACATGATATTCAAGACCTAGTTTGCAGCCAAGTAGCTTCACAGAGTTATCCAGGATAATACAATCTTCTTGACCATTTAACAATTTTTTTTGGTCAAAGCAGTTTGTTTTCAGTTTCGATATGTTCATGTCTAAAACTTATATCGTATACCGCACTATAGCACAGCACAAGCTTCAAAAAGCCTTGATCATTACCAACTAGGTTAAATCCCACTGAAGATGCCGAGACTTATTCCTTTGAAACTTTTTTAGGGAAAGAACAGCTCAGGTATAATAGTTGTAGTCCAGGGAATGAAATGCAATAAAGAAAAGAGTGCAAAGATTGATATTGCAAAATTTTATGTCACAATATCTAGGGAAAGGACATCATTTCAATTGATCATGTTGTGTTATAACACTAAGCAAGTATCAACTTGGACTACATCACTCTGAGTTGGAAATCGTATTTTGAATAGTTTTAATAGGTGCTATGTCTTCTAAATAGGAAAGGTACCAGCAATCATATATATCCAGAGAAGTTAGTCTTGTTTGGAGGTGAATATTACCTTATATCAGACATCATATATGTGAGAAGCAGCCCCTCATCAGGCTGGTATGTTCATAGGCATGCTATTCTACAGAAAATCATGATTCCTTGAGAACCGAGCCCGACAGCTGCCACACATAACAGCCATAGAATTTCTCTGTGACCCGATGTCAACAGCATCATTATAAAACTGATTTCCACACCAGGAACACAAGGTAGTGACCTGATGTCTTCCGGCTACTTTAGGCAACAGTGGCAGCGCTTCCTTCCCAAACCAAATAGAGGAATCAGACCTGACAGCCATCTCTGAATCATTTGATGATACCTTGGAGCCTCCTGAACGAGAGCTTGGTTGAGCAGTCAAAAAATCATATTCCATATGTCCTATGCTATCTGTTCTCAGCTCTTCAAAACCCGATACACTGCCACACTTTCCACTAATGTTGTACATTTCACTTTCACCCTATCCATCAAAATGAAATCATACATGTCAAAATCATTAAACCAAACTAACACCAATTCTTTTCAACATTAACTTATTCATTTTTAATTAAACAAAATGAAAAAATAGATATCTGCTTTCCATGGAGAGGATATGTCTACCACTTTTCTTCAAAGTAAAATTTGAATATCCCACATCTAGGAAAAATAGCAATCTAACAATACAAACAACCCTTGACACTTTATCATATTGTTTGACAAGTACAATAACAGTTTCATGCTCCTCTGAAATAAATCACAGCTTATAAGAGTGATCATGTCCGTACCTTATGTGACATCAAATCAAATGTTGGGTAATAACCAGATGATTGCAACAATTCATCACTTTTCCACGTGAATCCAGTCATGGAATCCTCAGGTCGTTGGGCATGGTTGCCAAAACCAATTATTACTTCATTATTCCTGGCATTTTCAAAATCCCCTAGCCTGGGCTCACCTTGTGCTGTGCCAGCATAAATCATGTTCAAATTATTTGTGACCTGTGTTTGCTCACTACCAGATAGACAAAAGAAATCCTCGAAAGAACCTTTATTTTGCTTTGGTTCATGAACAGTGCCACCGCTAATACCAGGTACATTAGTATTACCAGCAATATTTTGCTTTGGTTCATAAATAGTGCCACCACTAATACCAGGTACATGAGTTTTACCAGCAATATTTTGCTTTGGTTCATAAACAGTGCCACCACTGATACCAGGTACATGAGTTTTACCAGCAATATTTTGCTTTGGTTCATAAACAGTGCCACCGCTAATACCAGGTACATAAGTTTTACCAGCAAATCTCTCTCCGTTTCCAGAAAAAAGAGGGGAATAACTTTGCAGTCCAGTGCCTGTCAGGTCAAATGTGCCTACTCTGGCGTGAGCATTGTCATTGAAGGAGCTTTGCACTTTGTGTTTGCGCTCCCCTGATGTACTGAAAGAAAAATTGTTCATACTAGTTGCATTGTAACTGTTTTGCTGATTAGCATATTGTTCATATGCACTGCTCTCAGATCCTTTAACCTGTTTGCGCTCCTCCAGTGTGTTGGTAAAAGTTTTCTTATATGGAGATGAAACGAGTGAATAATCATTGGTCCTTGCTTGCCTGACACTACCCAGGATGTTAGGATCGAATCCCCTGCTGTGGCTATGCACATCTTGCATTAATCCACTAAACTTTTCAACTTCAGCAAGTTCAGGCCTCTCAACTCTCTGGCTAGAGAGCTTGAATGCACTATTGTTTGTAAAACAATTTTGATCCCTTCCATGTAAAGTAGGCAATGCACTTTTGCTGTCCTGCTGTGGGGGTTTCTTTATGCAGTGATCGCTTTGAAAACCAATAGTAGAGACATTATTCCCAGATTCACTGAGCACAAAAGATTCTGGATCATATAATGTGTCAGAAGAGGCAACAGTCAACTTGTCAGTGATGACACGTGCTTGTTCATCTTTATATGAAGTTAAACTACATCTATAACCTCTATCCTGTGCAGAATCTATGATAGCAGAAGTCCCTTTCACATGATCTACAAGATTACCTCCTTCATTACTGGAAAAAATGACTGAACAACCTTTAGAGCAATTTTTCTGCTCAATATCAATCATGACATCATTTGGCCTTGTGCGAGCATTGGTGCAACTAGCTTTTGGATCATCCCCCGTAAACGTATCCTTAAAATCAGCTTCCATCTTTTTCATAAAGCTACCAAAATGTCTATCCTCAATTTTTTCATCACTATTTTTCTCAGCATTTGCAGCATGTAAACTGGTACTTGAAGCCATCTCTGTCTTCTTCTCCTCTATTGAGTTAAGGGCAACATCTGCTTTTTCATCCTTAGCACTAGCAGCAAACAAGAGTTTCTCAGAACTCAAACAAACATTAAATTCCACAGCAGCAGTCTCAGTGACCACCCCTTTACTATTAGTTAGCCCACATTTGTTTTGTTTTTCAAAATTTTCATCAACTAATGTTTTCTCAATCCTGTTAACCTTGATATCCTCTTTATCACGAGACAACAAATTGCATTCATGACTGTCTGCAGGAGTGTCTCTTCCGCCCACAGCATTTTCATTAGCTCGACTACGAGGAAAATCAGGTCTCATCTCATTGTTGTTAGGGGGATTGAAACGCCGAATGCTGTTCTGCGTTGTTGATGCTCCCACTGAACCATCATCTTTCTTCATATTGTTCTTCATGTGGATCTCAAGATGGCTACTGTAACAACTCCTTTCTTCAAACAGTTCATTACAAAACTGGCACTCATATTTTCCATTTTTGATTATCACCTCCTCATTAGTTTGCGAGCTTTGTCCAGAACTCTTTGTCGTCCCTTGGTGAGATGATAAGAGGTGGCCTATAAAATCATCTTGCTGATTAAAAGTCATGGGGCATTTGTGGCATTTTATTGTTTCAGCTCTCTGGACTTCCATTGGCCTTCCCAGTAAGGGAGCTTTCTTCTTATGTTGAGAAGATACACATGTTATGGGTAACTGTGAACAGTAATTAAGATTTCCGTCATCCATGAACATAATCAAGATGGAGATGAAGTGTAAATGATGAACCAACACAACCAGTAACTTACATTTCCAGATGTTGGTTTTACACCTGAACCAATACCACACCCAGTTTGACTTGAAGTTGACTGGCTTGAATCTTTAAGTCCGCCAAAGGAGAGCAAGTAAGAAGAAACCTCCTTGCAGGACACAAACTGTTGCCCATCAGGGCTGGATGGTACCAAATTAGGGAACACAGTGTAAGATGACACAACCAACAAAGTTCAAAATGCAAAATATATATATATATATATATATATTTATAAATAAATATATATAAAAATAAATGTTTAGAATCCCAAATCCCTCTAGTCTTTATGTATTTTATTTAGCTCCCTCAATTTTTTTACGGAGGGGGCAAAGGACAGTGCTTAAGAAATGCACAAATTTGGAAACCTTCAAATGCAACATGTCATAAATAACTCCCAAACTATAAACACAAATGACTTAAGACAATGAACAATAGAAAACCGGCAACATATATAAACGTCAAAGGTAATCAAGTTTATCTTAAGCAACAAATGATCCAATTACTACAGTCTAACTTTTATAGTTTCCCTATTTATTCAATAAATTTCAAAGTACTCTAGCATCTCTCTTTCTTGTTATTGCATTTCTTCAACAGCCCATTAACATAGAAACTTAGAAAATGTATTGAACTCTACACAATATTTTTATACACAAACCATTATTCCAAATCACCCATCACCCTTGCCCCAGACACACCCTCAAGAACGTTATATTAAATTTCACATATACTACTAAGTACAATTAACCCCCTAACAATCAGTAACCACTGACATGGCCACGCAGACTACATAGTCCAGATTATTTCTCTATAATAAAGAGAGCCAAATTGTGCTTAGACGGGCCAATGATCATAATATCTAAACATCAGAGATAGGCATACTTCGATTCATAAAAAAACATCATCATATTTCCCACAAACTAAACAGCATTGGCATAAATCTACACATTATTATTTAGAAGAACATTAAAATGAAAATTGGAAAAACCTTATATATCTGCTACAGGCTAACCAAGCATGGCCAGCTCTCCTCTTTACAAAGAGCATAAGCTTCCACCCTTTAGGGAGCACCTCGCCAAAGCCATCTGCATAAACAATCCTCTTCTTCAGGCTTTTACTCGCCCATTCCCCTTCTAAACCCCCCAAATACTCCAACAAGTCCGCCTCTTTTGACATCCCCTCCGTCCTCCTCCTCAACTCCTCTTCAATTCCCAAAATTGCCTCAATACTCCCCGATGCGACCTTCTCAATTTCGCTCTCAACTTTCTTTTCCTCGCTTTCAATCACTTTACTTTGACTCTCATCCCTTCGCGGCCGTCCTCTAGTCCTCTTCTTCTCACTACAACTGCTAATTTCACCAGCATTACTCGTCTTGTTTACCCTATCAAACACTGCCTTATCTTTCTGTTCCTCCGCTGCTAAACTCTCACTCTCAATCAGCCAATTAACTTTCTCGTCTTTCCTCGGCCGGCCTCGCTTCCGTTTGCTTCCACTACAACTAACAATGCTGACGGGGATATCCTGCAAAACTGAATTCCCTGTTGGATATTCTATTTGAACCGGAACAAGATCTTTATCGTCGTCCGGTTCGTTTCCATTGGTGTTAGCAGTTAGCGAATCATCGATGTTAAAAAGTGATTTTAGTAAAGGAAGGATGCCAGAGCTTTCTTCGTCAAGAGGTTCGGGGTTTAGGCGACGAGGAAGAGAAGCGAAGGATGTGGAGGAAGGAGAGGAATGGTGGTGGTGTAGGTAGTTGCGGGGGGCAGCTAGGCGGAGACGGGAGAAGGTTTGCTTGCGGCTGCCGGCGGATTCGTTGAAAACAGAGCGGTCAATTTTAGGAGTGAAGATTTCGGTTTCAGCATTGGAAGGGGAAGGAGAGGTGGAGCAAAAAGAGAGGGAGAGGAGTTCAGGTTGGGAGAGGAGGCGAAGGTCTACGAGGGGGATGGATTCGAGGTGGAGGCGGTTGTCGCGGTGCTGCAGACGGTGGTCCACGGTGGCGGAGGCCATGAAACGAGAGAGAGAGGAAAAACGAAAAGCGGACGAGTATGGATGTAACTGCTGTTCGAGAAATGGAGAAAAGGGGAAGGATCGGAATTCAAAGATGGGGTTTGATTGAGTTACCCGGTTCTCGTCTTTTTCAGTACAACTTAAACCAACTGTTTCCACGTGGATAATTTATACAAACGGGCTGATGAGGATCCATCTATATTTTGTTTACTTTACATCCAAGTAGTGAGCCCAATAAACTACCCACAAAGTGTATCAAAATTTGCTAGTTTGGGCTCACTGATGGGCCTTTTGTGTTACATTGACACTATCAATTTGCTTATTTTATTGTAAGCGTTTATCAAGAAAGTGATTGTTTGAAGTGGTAAAGGGCTTCCTTTTCATACGGTGAGACTTTAATTTGGAATTTTGATTTCCATATTACTTTTCACTTTCGCATGTAACGCACGTGAGTCAATCTGTTTTAAATTAAGAGCCCGTTTGTTTTGATGTAATTTAATCACTTTCTATAGAAAGTATAGGGTAGGAAATTACTTTAGCATGTTTGGTTATTTTTTTAAGAGAAAGTTTAGGGTAAAAAAGTTTAATTGACCCAAATACTTTCTCTTCAAAGTGAGAAAGTGCTTTAACACCTGGGAGGTGTTAAAGCACTTTCTCACTTTTCTCATGAAAGTAATTTTAAGACAAAATTACTTAAAAGGACCTTATTTTTAAATTTAAAATATCCATCAAAGGGTATTTTAATAAATTTAACTTTACTTTCTTAGAAATTTAATTTAAACTTCAGAGGTTAAACAAACATGCTAAAGTATTTTCTCAAGAAAAAACTTTATAGTCCTAAACTTTCTATAGAAAATGTAATACCATGGTTTATTTAGAAAATTAGGAGTATTAAAATTAGGAATTTAAGTGGGAATTATTGAATTTAATTTTTAATTTTTAATTAATTAAAGTTGAAGAATTTGGATAAAGGAATTGATTTGGGGACCAAATTGATGAGAATGATAAACAAGAGGATTTAAAAGAATGGTTTGGATAAGGGAAGGGGTAAAATTGTCATTTTAACCCTAACTATTTAAAGGCCTAAAAACCTCCCCACCACCGTACTTCATCTTCTTCCTCCAATTTCTTCATCTTTTATGAACACCATTTTCTTTCTTTAACAACTCTCTTTCTCTCACTCAAACCATCACCAAATGACCATGAAATTGGCATGCAAAGCAACCATTTGAATCCTCTCACTTTCCTCAACCATTTCATACCAAGAATTTTAAAGATTGATGAAGATTTAAGGGTTTTGGATCTTGAGAAAAGGGAGCTACGGGTTAGTTAAATTTCACCAAATTTGGTTAGTTTTGATTGTTATTTTTTTGGTTTATAAGGTGCATAAATGAAGCTAAGATGATTATGGGTTTTGTTTTAGGATTTTTGAGTGCTATTGATCATCTTGAAGTTTGGGTGAAGAAGGAGCTTGCTTGGAAAGTGATTTATTGTTTAAATTGTGGGTAAGTTGGTGTTGATGTTGATTTTGAAGTTGTTATTGACATTAGAATGATTTGGGTGTATTATGAGGCAAATTTTAGATGATGAATGGTGAAAAAAATTGGTAGTTTAGGGGCTGGAAAAAAAAAATATTCGGCCGCCGGCGACAAGCCAGCAGGCCCATGGCCTGCGCACCAGGCAAGCCAGCGCCTACTAGGCTAGCGCAGCAGGCTTGGGCCTGCCCGCGGCCTGGCTGTTGCAGCAGGCCTGGGCCAGCTGCGGCTTGAGCCAGTCGACTCGAGCCGATCGGCTCATGAGCCGGCTTGGCCGGTTCGAACCAGTTTGGTCGGACCGGACCGGTTTGACCCGGTCCGAAGAAAAAAAACGAAAAAAAAAAAAGAAAGGTTTGCCCTAAGCTTAAGTCGGACCCCAAAAATGACTAAATTGCCCCTAAAAGTCCAAAATTGATTATTAAGCATAGTTACGGGTGAATATAAGTGAAATTACCATTTTACCCTTAGCGAAAAAATTACGATTTTACCCCTAAGTGCTAGAAAATGCCGATTTAGTCACGGAAAAGAGGCTTTAAAGTCTTAGAACCGTTCCGAAAGTAAATAACGCCTTAGTTGGGCACGTGTATGCGTCTTTGGGAATCTTATTTTATTTCATTTGTATCTTCATGGTTTTTATTGGATTTTTTTTATACTGATAACTTTGATTTTGGTTCCCTCCACTAGGTGACAGAGACGCCGGTCGGGACGCTTGATTTGACTCACAGAGGACGGATCTTGGGGGTATACGAGACCCCGAACTGTGAGTGGGCTTCCTTCAACGGAGAACCCGTTGAGGAAATTGTTTTTATTACTGTTTTATTTACGTGTTTTATAAATGATTTTTATTAAACTATTTTTGGGTGCATGAGCAAATCTTAAAACGATTTTGAGCAATTAAAACGATTTTTATTAAACTATCCAGGGAGTACGTATGGCTTATTCGGGTGGCTTACTAGCTAGTACTTTGATGTATTAGGCGGACCATGGTTATTGTGTTATGGATCCACATGGTCCGTCGGCTCCAGGCCTGACACGCAAGCTAGCCGTTGGCGTGTGCATGGGAGAGCCAAACTGGGTGTGTTGCGGCCACCACGCAATGCCGGACCCAGGCCAACGTTAGGGGAACGGGTATGGTTTGTGTTTATAATATGATATGACGAAAATGCCCCTGACAGTTCCGAAGGTTGACTCGGGCCAAGGTCACTTCGGATATGATTTGATGGCAGCCCTCTTGCATGATTTTAAACCGAAAACTGGATTTTGACACATGGGTTGATTTTACCGATTGTTTATATTATAAACTGTCTTTATTAATTGTTTTGGTTGTGAGTGCACCCCACCCTTTTCTGATTCTCTTTTGAGGGTGGCTCACTCACTGGGTACATATTTTGTACTCACCCCGCTATTGTTGTTGTGATTTCAGGATCTTAGATTCGAGTTTTCCTTGTTGTGCCGAGTCGGTGGCTTAGGAGACCAGTTTACTCCGTAGAGGTACTACTCACTACGTATGGGTTCCACTGGCAGCTGTAATCTATCCGTTGTTTTCTTTTATTTCCTTTTGGATTTGATTTTGTTGGTAATACTTGTTCATGCTTCCGCTGAGAGGAAATTCTTGACTTAAATGTTCGTTTCTTTGGATTTGAGCCTAAGGCTCTAATGCAAATGTTTGGATTTTGGAACTATGTTTTACATCTTATTTGCATTTGAACTGTTTGTTGTTGTTTTGTTTTGGCCTTGATACTGACACTTCGCGAGACTTCGTGTACGTGTGACGCGCGGCACGTATCACGAGGTATCGTGGCGGTTGTCCGTGCTCGATTTCGAGTCGGGGCGTGACAGAAAAACTTTCTACCTTTTTATTTTCTATAGAAACTTCCAAACGGGCTCTAAATGAAAATTAAAATCTTAAGTATACTACTAATTTTGTCCTAAAAAAGCCTATCATTAGAACTGTCAAAATTTCACCCGAGTGCGGGTATTCGACTCGATTGCCTGAGACCAAACATTATCCAACCCGATTCAACCAAAAAATCCACTCAATCCGAAACCAAAATGATCTGACCCAAATCCTTAATGACTCGAACCCGATCAACCCAAGAGATTGATCCGAAATTACCCGAATCGGGATTAATTATATTTAAATGACCCAAATTTGAAAATACCTGAACCTGAAAATCAAAGGTTCAAACCCAAAATTATCGGAACCATATGACCCGAATTGAAAAAAGACCCGAACCAAAATTGACCATAACCCAAATGACCCGACATTTGAGCGATCCGAACCCAACCCAACCTGAAACTGAAAATTAACCGAACCCTTATAAGTTATAACCCAAAATTTCCTTAACCCGAAACTGACCTAAAGCAAATCCAACCCGACCATCACATTTGCATATACATTGGATTTTACTATCAAAGTAACATAAGAAATTATCCCACACAAAGAAAAATATTAATAAAGTAAAACATCAAATAATTGTACGTTAGGGAAATAATAAATTTTAATCATAATACATTATTATAAACTATCAAATAGGAAGATGTCAATCATAATAACTTTTTAAAATAAAATGGTAAAAATAAAATAATTATAAAATATTGAATTTAATTAAATGAAAATAGAGTTTTTAGTAGAATAAAATTGTATATTAAAAAAATTTAATATATCCAAAATTTTATTGAAAAATAGTAAAATGATAAAAATAAAGTAATTATAAAGATATTAGATTTAATTGAATGAAAATAGAGTTTTCAGTTTAATAAAACTATAATAGTTAAACAATGGTATTTAAGAAATATGTTTGAAAAATAAGGGTATAATGGTCGATTCAAAAGTTTTACAAAACTCGTACTTTTATATATAGTATAGATAGATAATGTTTGCTAGGGAGGGAGGAATTTCCTTTGGAGCTTAGAGTGCCAGCGTTCTCCCAAAGGTCAAGTATTCTATATGGCGATTAATTTGGGCTATTCTTCCCGCTAAAACTCTATTGCAGCAACGTGGGATTGCATATTGAGCTTGCTTGTGCGGTTTGTGGCAGCCATACAGAGACTCTATTTCCAATGGCGGAGCCATGTTTGTCGAAACGTTCGGATCCGGGGAACCCTGCCGAGACGACGTTGGAAAGAAGGAGTCGCCACTAATCTTTTTAAAGGTGTGATTAGTCACCTAAAGGCCACCTAAGCTAAGTAAGGTCCAGAGCTTGGCAATGGACCCACTAAACCTAAGGTCCGGTCTTGTAACCTGAATCTAGGTTCGGGAGTCGATTACGCTCGGGGAAGGATTAGCACCCCCGAGTCGCCCGTCAAGTGACGGTACCTCTAGTCTAACTAGATCTACTGGGTCGAAAAGAAAAGTTGGTTGCTTTTAATCCTAATCTTGATTATTAAAAGAGTTATAAAAAGAAAAATAAAACCATTTTTGAATCGATGTCGAGAATTCGAAGAATATAATCGAACACCGTCGATTAATTCTATCACGATACTCTTTCACTGTTTGCTCTCTTGTTGATCCTTTTCTCTTCGAAAAGGAAATTTTGAAAAACGCTATGACAAAATCTTTTTACCATTTGATTTTTTCTAAAAACTTACCAATTTTATTAATTTCCAAAATCTCCTTTTGAATTTCTTTATTTTCCAAAATCTCCTTTTGGAATCATCCAAACTTTTATTTTCCAAAATCTTCTTTTGGGATTTTACTTAAAACGGTTCTTTTTGAAAATACTTACCTCGAAATCTCTTGATTTACCAATTTCTTAGTTTTGAAAATCAAATAAGAGAGCATGATTTGAAAACATTTTTGAAAATGCTTTTATTATCTCTTTTATCCTTCTTCTTTTTTGAATTTGATCTTTTCTATCTCTATATCGATGCATGTATGCAAATGATGAATGCAAAGTCCGATTATTTAAGTTAACTCACGTAACCCGAGTTCTTGAAAGCACTTCCCGGGATATATGCCCGGAACCCCGATGCATCCCGAAAAGAGCCGTCTCATCCTCAGAGACGTTCAGTGGCCCCGAAAACTCGACCACTCACTGAATGCCCCTTCTTCGGAAGGGTTACGGTTATTAACTGAATTAAAGGTAGCATGAAATGCAAGCAAGTATATTCAATGACAGATAAGTATGATATGCATGCAACTAATTAATACTACTCTAAATTACTAAATTATTACAAATCCAGGCCGAACCGGCCAAATAATAAATTAACTATAACTAAAGAAAGAAAATAAGACTTATGGGCCGGACTGGGCTTGCTGGGGACTTTTCTGCACACTAAAGAAAATGATCAGTAATATTCAGGCAATAACACACAGTTTGTACCATACCGAAGCAAATCAAAGATCTAAGTTGACCAAATGATATCCATCATTCCAAAAATTCTTAATTACTTTCTAAGTCAATCTTTATTTGTGAAAATTAGGTCTTAATTCCAAGTCAAATTTCCTTAAAATTGAAATTAGCCCAAAGTGTCTTACATATCATCCTTAAGCTAATTTCAATCAAAGAAAATCTTTACTTTAAATTGAGACCCCATTTCCCAAACCAAAATTAACTCAAGTAATTAATTTCCTACTTTCAATTTGGGCAAACAAACATATCCACACACAAATCTCATATTCCAATACAAAAACAATTCAATCAAAATTCATGAAGCAAGATTAAAATAAAGACCAATTTCAAGTCAATTTAAACACAAAAAGTCCAAGCTTTTGACCTCACACTTAGATTAACCAAAAAAACATAACTTTTATACAAAAATACCCAAAAGATGTGCATTCTCAAATCAAAAATTGCAAGTAATACCCAGTAGCAACCAATTAAATAAAGATCTAATTTTTTTTAGGTTAAAGATCCTAATTTTAAACAATTCATGGCCAAATAACTTAATTTCAACTTAATACTTAACACAAAGACTAATTTAACCAACAAAGCATTCAAGATTTTAATTAAAAAGCTAGGCTTTCTACTTATTAAACATGGGAAAATTTACTCAAAAGGGAAAATGAGACAAATTTATCAACTTTATCATAAAAATAGAACAATCAAACCTTAAATCAACATAAACAGGCCCTAAATTGCAAAAATTAAACATGGCAAGTCCTAAATCACAACAATTGAATGCAAAGGGATGAAATTAAAAAGAAGGGAAGGGGCTTTACCTCAGGACGACGTCGTTTAGGGAGATGAGATCTATAAACCAGGCAATTTTTTTTTTCTTCTTCTTTCTTCCTCGCTCCTTTCTCTTCTCTTTACTAAACTAAACCCTAGATCTACACTATATTACCGGCGCCGCTCCTTGCCTTCACCATCGTCATTTCACCTTTTGATGACCTCCGCTACCAGTAGCCATGGCCTCGTTTCTCTTAACTTTTTCTTCCTCCAAACCGAAAACTAAAGCCCATTCCTTCTGTTTCCCCCTTTCGTCGCCGCTAGATCTACTTCTTGACAAAGCTCGACACCTACACCGATTGGAGCAAGCCGCGACTCGGGTCTCAAAACTCCGGCGAGTCTAGATCCCAACCACTACTAATATCGTGTTATTTCGACCTTTTGGATCTCTCAAACTTCATCTTAGCCGAGAGAGAGAGGGCTTGTGAATGGGTCGATGTTGCTGGAAGGGACCGGATATTTTTTGTGCACTTTTTTTGAAGGGCCAAGATGTGAATCAAGATGAGGGTATTGAAGGGATAATCGAGGGAAGGTTATGGAGAGATTGTAGAGTCAGTTGATGTAGTGTGTGAGGAGAGAAAATGAGGTTGCTGTATGAGGTCCTGAAGATTGTGAAGAAAAATAATAATGGAGCTGTGTAGAGAGAAAGGTGTCTCGAGAGAAAATTTGGAGGGTCAGGTGAGGGTAGAGTTTTCTGTTTTTTTTTCTCCTTTCTTTTTTGTGTCATGGCTAATCCATGTGTATGTGAGGTAGTGTTGAGAAAATCCCGAATCGAAGGAGCTGTTGAGGGAATTTTTTTGGTGAGGATCTCGTTTCTTGTGTGTGTACTCGATGGGTGTGTGGAGTGTGAGAAAACTGTGAGCTTCTCTATTGAGTGAGAGAAGATGAGGGTCGATGGTAGGAGAGAGGATGCAAAGGTGAGATTTTTTAGTATATCTTCTCTGTAATCAGTGTAGTGTATGTATGGAGTCTGTGAATTTTTTTTGTGGGAGTGTGAGGTTGATCAAAGTTTTCTTTTTTCTGGGTGTTCGCTCTGTAAATGGTGTGAGAGTTTTTTAGGGAAAGCTTCAGAGTGAAGATGAGAAAGAAGAGGGATGAGAGCTACGTGGGAAGGAAAAAAAATGAGAAGAGTCTGTATTTTTCAGTGGGAGAGAATGAGAGAATTTTTCTTGTGTGGTAAGAGAGGGGAGGTCAATCGTGTGAGAGAGATCAAGAGAGGTTATCGAGTGAGAAGGAGCCGAGAGAGACTGTTTGTAGGGTGTGAAAGGTGAAGCTTGTGTGACGTGTGTTGGAGAGAATCTAGGAGAGAAAAAAATGGGAAGGTAGAGAGCTGTGTGAGAGAAGGTTAATGAGCTGTGTCAAGATCAGCCTGTGTCTATCCAGAGGGGCTGAATTCTGTTTGTTGTGAGAGAGTAGGCCAGGCGAGCGATTCCCTGTTTCTTCATTCTTATCCCTTTTCTCTAACCAATTCATTCCCCTCCTCCCTATTTTTTAACAACTTCTTTTGTCTTTTTCTTTTTCTCTGTGCAGGTCCTTTTTCTGTTGCTATCCGAGCTACTGATGAGATTTTATGAGCAGGTGAGAAAGCTACTGAGCTGGCCAAATCTGCAGGTGAAACTTTTTATAACTGTGGTCAAAATGAATGAAGTTTTTGTGTGCTGATCTTATGCTTCATTTTGGTTGTCCATTTGCTTGGTATGTGCATTATTTTGATCACTTCGTGGCATTACCCTGCTTGTTGCAAATATTGGTTCAATTTCTTGTGCCCTGTTGCCCTTACTCGTTCACTGTGGTAGCACTCTTGTTTAAAATGAATACCTTGCTGCTTTTAGCTGCTTCCATTCCCTAGAATTACTTATTGCCACTGTTTCCTTTTGCCCTTTGGCTTATGTGCCAAATTGCTTGATTTCTTGGAGGCCTATTGCTGCTGAGATGTCCTCTTTCTATGTTTGCTCTTGTATGGCTCTTGTATGGACTGTCACTTGATTGACATCACTTGGCTGTATTGACACCATCATGTGCTCGGCTAACTCTTAAAATGTGAAATGGATTGTTGAACTGTCATTGCTTGCATGAGTCGGTTTGGTCTTTGTATGAGCTTGTCAATGCCATACTGATGTGAGCACAATCGGTTGATGACACTTTACTTTTGCAGGAACTTGAAGGTTTGCAAAGTTCTTTGTTTGTGAGAGACTTATTGACAGAGGTGCCGCGAAGATATTCCTTGACAAGGTTGAAGCTGACGGCCCTCAAGGGAAATAATGCAGAGCTTAGGATTCGGGCTAAATCGGGCCTTAAGTGCTTTTCTTTTCCTTATTATTCCATTTGTAAAAACATTCAAACTCAAGTATATGACATTCTCTTTTTATTGATGGTGCAAAACTAAATGCAGTAAGATCAAGCACCATGTGAATGCAATGCCTAATTACTAATAATTACTAATGTGAACGATGATGCCTAATTACTAATAATTACTAATGTGAATGATGATGCCTAATTACTAATGTGGATACTATTACCTAATTACTAATAAAAAAATGCATATGGTTGATAGAACTAAAGGGATCATGAAAATAAATTGGATATGAAAAGGCCAATTGAAAACTAGACTCATTACAACAAGGGCTTAAGCTATATGATCAAAGTGCAAAAATACTGAATTACTAAATGAAACAAACTCATGAATTATGTAAAATGCCAAAGATGCCTATTCCTAGATTTTTTTTGGGTTTTTCAAGATGCAATTTAGACAACTGAGAATGAATTAGTTTAATCTAAATAATGTGAACTTAAAATGCCCAAAGTACCCTCCTGGAGTACAAATGACCAAAATACCCCTGAATGTGCAAAAATGACTAAAATGCCCCTAGATGACCCTAGTGTCAATTAAGCAACAAATTGATTTAAATTGAAGGATACATGACAAGAATGGATGTCTACAATGTTGGGGCAAGTGGGTGCCATGGCCCCCAAGAATTTTTCAAATTTTTTTTACTTGTATGGTTATTAGATATTTTGAGATTTATAACACCAAAATCAATCAATGGCCCCTCCAAAAATAATCAATGGCCACCCAAAAATATTATACTAATAATTAGGAGAAAATTACTCCCGATTTTTTGTGAACTAGTAATGAAAACTAATATTAAAGGGTATTACTAAATACCGTCCCATTTTACTAGTTACCATCCTTCAAAAGACATATTTACCATTTGCTTCATTTTCCTTCAAACTTCAAAATTTTCAATTCTCTCAAATTCTCTCAACCTTCAAAACTCAATCATTCAAATAAAATAACATCAAAACTCATGAAGTGACGGTTTTTTCGAATTGAAAGTATGTTTATTTTAGAAAAAAGCAAAAAGAAAAAAAGTCGAAAATGGGATGAAAAAAGCCGGGCCGCGACGCGGGTCGCAATCTGGCCATGGCGCGGGTCGCAATCTGGCCATGGCGCGGGTCGCGAACCGCGTCGTGACCCAGCTTTTGCGTGGGTCGCAATCGCGCGCCGGTCACGACCCACGCCATGGCCAGGTCGCGACCCGCGCCATGGCCAGGTCGCGATCCGCGCTTTTTTTATCCCATTTTTGGCTTTTTTTTCTCTTTGTCCTTTAATAATTTTGCTTGTAATTAATCCGTGCAATTAATATTTTGTAATACCGTGCAATTAATCCATTTGGATATATATAAAAGTCTCAACTTTCTAAAATTATCAGGTTTTCTTAACCTTTTTATTACAAAGCTTTTCGATTTTTTTTTTCATGTACCCATCCCATAATTAATTAAGCCACAGTAGCCATGGTTTTGAAAGTTTGAAGGTTGAGGGAATTTGAGAGAATTGAAAAGTTTGAAGTTTGAAGGAAAATAAAGCAAAGGGCAAAATAGTCTAAAAGAGGGGCGGTGACTAATAAAAGGGGGCGGTGTTTAGCAATTCAGATATTAAAGATCGAGTCTATTAATATTTTAGCAATACACTAGAAGCAATCTGATTCACTAGATTACTAGTAATTATTAGGGTAAGCTTTAATTAGTCTTCTTTTATAGTGATTCATTTCTAAAGAAGTAAGACTTATAACCTTGTTATATGAATTTATGAGAGCAGATAATTGATAATTTTAACTAAACTTAATTAGATTTTTCTTGTACCTTAATTTTAATTTTTCTTTTTGATTGTGCATTTAATTATAATATTTTTCTCTCTCTCTCGGAAAAGAATATTTGTGTACGCTATGGTACACTAGCTAGGTGAATCTTTGTTATGATACAATAAAAAAAATTTATAGTACATAATAAAATTTTAGTTTTTTTAATGTATTCCAATATACTTAATAAATTATTAATTGAAAATAGAAATCAAAATGTTAAAAAGTATATTAAATTTAGAAATACACTCCGCTTCAACTAATTTAGAGTTGAGTCATGTTGGCTGAAGCACTCTAAATGTCTATTTAATGCATTCACATAACTCAAACCTTAGATCTAAAAAGTATTGTTTTATTGTTAATTAATTGTAGGTAGCATTCTAGTACATAGGTGATGATTTTTTTATACCTATCATACATATCTACCTCGCTATTCACCTGGAGAATAAAATGGTTATTTTATCGGTCTACAAGCTATGTAGGTATAAAAAATGAATATGGGAAATTGTACAAAAATTATTTTCCTATTACAGATAACAAATATTATATATTTATTAATCTATAATATATATGTGCATATAAATATATCTAAGCCCGCCCAACATAGGAATTCTGGCTTCACCACTGTCTATTTCATTTATTCTTCGAGTGTTCTTGCAGCCAAGACGTGTGGGCATGGACGTGTCCTTGGCTAGAGAATTATTGGGATGAATGGGGTGAGAGGGGTGATTTTTGGGTATGTTTGTTTGTCAAGGCCTCTCAAGTAGGTTCGATTGATCGTGTTCTCTTCACGTTGTGGGTTCTTTGGCGAAATCGCAATCGATGCTTACATGACCACTGTTGTGGAACATCAGTTGCCATAATTTCCAGTGTTACTCATCATATGCAGCAAATGCTCTAAGTTTCTATCGAAGCCAGCACCAATACCCCCAGCTCGTCTTGGATAAATTGGATCCCCCGCTGCCTGGAACTTTCAAGGTTAATACCGATACAACCTTTGATGTTTCAGGAGGTGAATTGGGCTTATGAGTTGTTATTCGAGACGACCATGGAGCGGTGCTTTTTTGTGCAACTAAACGGATGCAGTGTGTGGTGGAATCCTTACATGCCGAGGTTTATGCTATTCTTATGGGTTTGCGTTTAGCTTGGGAGGAAGGGGTTCGGTTGTGGATAACAAGAGTGACTGTTTAATTGCCATCATGGAGATCAACAAAAAGGAGCATGTGTTATGGGAAGCAGCATGCTTAATTTTGGAGATCCGGGAATTAGCTAAGAACTTCAAAGGTGTTCATTTTGTTCACACGAGAAGGGAAGCTAATATATATGCTCATAGTTTAGCTAAATTCGATTGTAATATATTTTGCTAGTTATGTGCGGTACGGGGCTTTAGCCCCAGCGTTTGTAATCCGATTTCTTTGATTGAATAAATCTATTACTCGATTTTATTCTAAAAAAACGTCTTTTATCTCGATAAACACAAAAACAAAAAGTTGATTTCTCAGAAATGCATTTGTTAAAAAGGTTTTAACCTTTCACGCTCCAAGTTCCAACCTAAAAACAAAATTTTATGAGATTCACCATTACCATGAAAACTACTTAATTAGCTACTGTTAGAGTGGTAATATCCCATATTGGCTATGTTTGACATGACTGGGTGTCTTATATGCATGAATAGCCTTTCCACCTATTGCCAATTGGTTTTAGGTTGGATGCTTAACATGGTATCAGAGTTTAGGTTAGTTCTGTTGCCCCCCAGACCCGGTTGTATCCATGTGTAGGCCCGTTTTGTTTCGGTGTTGTCCTGGGCTACACGTGAGGGGGCGTGTTAGAGTGATAATATCTCACATTGGTTATGTTTGACATGACTGGGTGCCTTATATACATGAAGGGCCTCTCCACCTATTGCCAATTGGTTTTAGCTTGGATGCTTAACAGCTACCAAATAAACTAAAACTCATATATTGTGGGATTGGACTCAAAACTTAATTAAGTTTAGGCATAATAAAAAGATGCATTTTTAATTTACTTATTATATATATATATATGTATATATATATATATATATATTATGCATAGTTCCCATTTCCATGACTGAGGCAATGTATTTTACTTTTGGGTACATAAGCTGCTCAAAATTTTGCTGCTCAAATTTTGTCAATGTAGACAATGTTGGTTAAAATGGTGTTCCATATTTATATCTATACAATATAAAATCCTTTGAAGTTAAATTATTGTTTTACCCCTGTTTAACTTAATCACATTAACTCATATATAGCATTATTTGGTCGGTTTTTTCGTCATTTTAATCTTGATTTTCTTATTCTTAAAAACTATTGAGGGTATATTGGTCATTTTCAACTTTGTAAATATATATAATATTTTTATATTATTATATTAGTTAGCATGAATGGACCATATTTAATTAATATCACATAGGAGTAATTTTTTTCTCTAGATATCCGATTGAGATGATTCAAGTGTCTATTAAAATTCTGGCCAAAAAAGTGTCTATTAAAAGGTTGTTTTATAATCTACAACTTTTATGAAAGACTCGACAACTAAATCTGATGTTTCAAATATCCAAACTACTTCCGGAAAAATTTGTTATTTCAATTAAAATTAATTATTGAAATCATTTTTAATGAAAATCCATTGTATTAATAATTAAAATCATATGACACGATTTGAACCACCCACGTAACGTGATCTTGTAATGGTACCATGAAGATTCTTCGCACCATGTTTATAACCAGTTTGCCCACAAACAGAAGTTGCAACAGTTTCCATTTTTTGTTGGTTGTTCAATTTTGTTTTTCAAACAAATGAAAAAAATTCGTCTTTGTGAAAGTTTTATGCCATCATCGATTAAAGGAATTGACCTTTCACAATTTACCATGCAATACTGAATAAATTCATTGTTAATGAAGCCAGCAATTGTGATTGTCTCACATTCATCAAGCTCTATGACAGGCGCAAATGAGTTTCTCATCCAATTCTTCCTTTTTTCACCGGTCTTCATAACAAATGCAGACACTATTGCATCACATCCTTTACCCTCCATTCAGTTCGTCTTTTGTAACAGTTAAAATTTTCAAAACATTGTTTTGCTTCATCTGCATCCCATCCTTACAACCCCTTGGTATCAATAAATTTCCATTTCAGTGATTTCACTATTTTATCATGACCTATGCTTGTCCTCCAACCCTTAAAGTGAGACTTGAATGAAAATAATTTGTATTGATTCTTATCCTCCATAATTAGAGCCTTCCAAATAGGACTTTTAAAGTCACATATGAAGCCTGAGACTTTTAGCAAGACTGGTAATAGGCTCCCTTTGTTTCAGCAGTGAGATTGGGTATGGTGGGTTTAAAAGCAGCTGTGACTGTGAGATTAGCAATCGAGCTGTGAGTTTTTATTATGTGTTTGGTAAAATAGCTGTGGCGGTGAGATGAGAATAAAAAATGACCAATAAGGACATGTGTATAAAATGTGTTTTATATATATAATTTTTTTAATGTTGTGATAAACAATGTATTATCATATTTTTAATTTTTAATACACTTGATAGACAAATTTATATCTTCATTTACTTTGAATTTATAGTTATAATTTATTTTCTAAATTAATTAAATATTAAAATTTTCAGTCATATAAGGTATGCAAATTATTTTTAATGAATGTATTATATTTTTTTTATTTTTAAAGTTCCTATTTAAAAATTTATTAATGAAGTACAATGGAGCTTTGAAAGGGAAAGTGGAAGAAGACACACAAAGAGAAAGTTAAAGAAAAGTCTGATATAAGTGGGGGATATTATGGGAATAACAATAAAAAGCTAAGGACAAATGAGGAATAAAAATAAATAAGCTACCAACTACCACTCACTGCCCAAAATTTCACCAGCCAAAATAAGCTAAAATCAATTGTCCACGTAGGACAACTTATTTCTACCGGTTGTTGCACCTAAGGCCACTACATACGGTGGAAATAATCTCCCAAGACTAAAAATGCCCACTGACCGCACCTCCCCACCCAAACAAAGGAGCCCATAGACATGAAATATATTTATCTATAAATCTTTTATATATGGATACCATCTTCATCTTTGTTCATCATTTGAACAACATGTGCTATCTTAACTTGTTGACATATGTGTTAGCAGCCTAGCATATGTGTTCACTAGATTAATACAAATCCAAAGAAAATTGTTTAATCATCAAGTGTGAGCTGCTACAAACTTTCCAAAATACAAACTTAATGTTGTTGTTTATGTAACTAAATTCTAATATTTTAAGGTTTTTTGTCCTTTCACTTCCTCTTTAATGTAGAAGAGTATAAAGTATAATTTTACATTTTTTCTTATGTTTACAATACTCTCCGACATTTCATTCAAGTGATTATGCATCTCCCCTTACTTAAACACTAAAAGTTTGTTTGGTTGAGAGGAAAGAAAAATGAAGGAAAGAAAATAACAAGGGTAATAGGGAGGAAGTGAAAGGAATTCATATTTCCTCCATTATGTTTGGTAGGAAGGAAAGAAATTAGGAGGGAAGTATCAAATTAATTATTTCCCTTGTTTGGTATGTTTATTTTTACAAAATGACTATTTTATACCCTTTTTTTTTTATTAATATTTATGTCAAATTTACTAGTTTTTACCCTCATCCACTATTTATTTAAAAATGCATTTAGTAACGGTATTAAAATTTTTCATACCTTCCTAAACTTTTTATTTAAGTTAAAACATAAAACTTAAAACATAAATCTCACCAGTTATATGTTAAACTAGTTTGTGATCCGTGCAATTGCATGGGCTGATGATTATATATATCATAAATAATAAATTTTGAGAAAATAATGTACATTAATTTTTTTTGAAAGGTATATATACATATAAATAAATGATAGAGTATGAATTAAAATTTATGGTAACATTACAAATTAAGTATATATATGTACATATATTAGGATCATGAAGTTATATATTTACGGGAATTAAATTAATTATGTATATCTACTTAAAAAATATAGTTGAGTATAACAAAGATAAAATTTACAAATGATGTATTAACAAAATTCATCCATATATATAATAAAAAGGACTTTAATTCGATTTAAGTAATTTATTAAATGCATCTTTTTTTAGTAAGTTGTTTATTTTATTAAGACCAAAAATGATCTCATAAAATGAATTGTATAGAGTTTACAGTATTTTAAATGAAAATGTAAAGTTTAGGGAGAGAATGATTTTTTTCAAGGATAATTGTATGCTTTTATATAATGAATTAAAAAAACAATACCTCAACTCACATCTAAGAAAACAATTTTGAAATTGTTTAATATACTCTTAACATAATTAAAGACCAATAAGAGCAAAACCTAATTTGCTAGAATTCAGTTTTGTGCATCTCCTCCTTTGCGGAAGTACAATAAAAATCCTATGTCCATGTCATTGCTAAACTGAGAGCTGATAGAGCTTCAATGACAAAGAAATACTATATATACAAAATTAATCCTTCTAACATAATCCAAATTCCACATTTTTTTTACTTTTTATTGAAAGCATAAGAAAATCCAATTTTTCCAAGAAAAAAAGTAGTATGACTAATAAATCATATGTATAATTTAGAAAATGGGAGTGAAATTTAATTTAAGAGGCATAACTATAAAGCACAAACTTTTGACAAAGAACAAATTAAAAAAATTTAAAATATCCGAATAGTGAATGTAGAAATATTAAAAATTGTTTATTAAGTAAAACAAAAATCACATACGTGAAGTAAATAATATTGAATATTTAACAATTACACATCTTGGTAGAATGTTGTTTTTATGATCATGAAGTATAGATGTAAACTTTAAAATCAAAAAGTGGAAATATGGAAACAGATTATTTAAGAATAGACAAAGCCTTATGAAGTCTATGTAAAATTGGAACGTTTAGCATGTAGTGATATTATGAGAAACTTTAAAAAAAAACATATATAAACATTTACAAAATCGTTTCTTTACCCTTTCCCTTATCATTTTGAATGAAAGTTACCATCTAATGAAACTTAATTTTAAAAATCACCAACTTAATCAAATATTTAAATATCCTTATATTTGAATAGAGTGGATAATGAACATAGTATTTTTATCAAAAATGTTTAACTAAAAATATAAATGATAGATAAATCAAATATTGATTTTGGTTAGATGTGTAGATTAATATATATATATATATATATATATATATATATATAGTAGTAAGGAGTTTTTTTTTTTTTTAAAAATGTTTCTTTTAAATTTTTTCCATTTTGTTGTATGGGTTATATATAAAAAAATATATATATTGACATTTTATTGGATTTGTTGCTTGAATAATCTAAAAACTACTATAAGAGTTTGGAAACTACATTGAAATATTGCTTACGTTGATTTATATGATTTCAACAAAAACTTAATTTCAAACTAATTTTGAGCTTATAGTAGTATTTCTTTTTTTAAAAAATTACAGTTTAGATTTTTTTCCCAAATAAATGGTATTTTTGTTTCTTGTTAGCATCAATTTTATAAATTAATATGAGTTGATTATGTTTTTTAAAATAACTATTTCTTTTTTTTATGTGATAAAAGAACAAATTTCAAATTTAATATTTTTGAATTCTCATCTAGTTAAAATCAAGAATAATTTTAAATTTAAATTTATATATTTTGAATTGAAGTTTTATAGATGAATTTTAATATTTAAATTGGAATAATTATTTGACTAAAATTACTTGGTATTTGTTATTACCTAAAATCAAGGAAAAATCCTACATGTCATATGAATAGCCTATCCACATAGGGATACATAAGCATTCTCTCTCATGCTTCCTATGATTCTCGTATAGAATATATATATATATATATATATATATCCGTTATATATTAAAAACTGTAACGGGTAACCAAAATTAAATTAAAAGCACATTAATGCTAGTCAATGAAATCTTAACAAAAAAATAAGGAAAATTTTTACTATTTTCTTTTTGTAATCTAAATCAAATATAACCAAAATAAATAATTTAGAATCTCGTAAACTACAAATTTAATCAAATTCTTCATTTATAATCTAAATTAACTACAAAATATAACCAAAATAAATCACTACATAAAGTGACTATCTAGTCACATAATTATTCCACATAGTGACTGCTATAACATCTCTAATTAGTGCTCCCTTTCGAGCATCCTCATCTCCACTGGAGGTAGCACACACATCTTCTTCCACTTTTGTTTGATCTCTCAACTCCTTATCCACTCCAGCAATTAGTTCCTCATCGGGATCCATGCCCATCAAGAAGTTGTGCACAATGCAACAAGTTAATATAATCTCTATGTGTGTAGCAACAAGATAGTGAGGTTCTGTTCCACTTGCAATGATACAAAACCGCTTCTTCAATACCCCAAATGTTCTTTCAATGACATTACGAAGTGAGGCATGTCGTAAGTTAAATAGTTCTTTCGCATTCTTTGGGGGATGTCTAGAGTACTCTTTTAAATGATACCGGACACCTCTATATGGCGCAATAAGCCCACTCTTTAACATAAATCCAGCATCGACTAGGTAGTATTTCCCTATTAAGACAAATTATTGACAATGAGTTTCAAATTATTAGTCGAAAAACATAAAAAGTTTATGTCATATAAATTCTTACCTCTAGGAATTACTAGATTATTTTCCCTGTCTAAAGCATTTTTTAATTCTCTAGAATCTGATGCAGTGCCCTCCCATCTAGCCAATACATACGAAAATCTCATATCGAAAGTACATGCTGCTAAGATATTTGTTGTTGGCCAATCTTTCCTTCCTCTATATCTTGGTGCATCAGTCCTAGATACTTTTACATGGACATGAGTCCCATCTATAGCGCCCACACAATCCTATTATAGAATGTAAACATTAATAAAGAATAATAATAGTTAATAGTAAACTTCAATTATGTGTTAAGAAAATACTAGATATTAGTTTACCTTAAAGTAAGGATAGAACCTACTGTTAGACAGTATTTGTGGAGGAACCCCTGCTCCCTTTGGTTGCTTTAAAAATTGTTCTTCTAAGCTGATTACAGCTTTCAAGACATCATGGAAATGATGACTTATAGTCTCGATAGATCTTCCAATAAAGAAAGAAATCTTACGAGTTGTTTCACAATGTGCTATCACATATAAAAATATAGCAACTTGCTCCTCCACTGAAGTATTTTTAGTCCTTCTCAAATGACCAGTACCTTTAAGTAGATCACAAAAACTCATAAATGCCTCTAGTCCCATGCGAATGATACTTCGACAACTCTCACTAGAAGAGAGTTTCCTCATTAGTTCTTGCCGAACGTACTCTCGTTCTCTACCATCATCCACAATTGATCTTCCTAAATGTGATGATAGATAACACTTTTTTATCCAACACATTTGCTGCACCAATAGACACAAAGCTTGGATCATACACTCTTCGTTTTCTTTCCTAATCCTCTAACCATATCTCCAAGACACTCTCAACTAAGTTTTCATCCAAGCTACCTTCATCTCTTTCCATCTAATCAAGTTTAGTTTGGTTTTAGTAGCAAAGATGAGCTTACTTTTTCTTGTCTATGTTTGGCATATCACTTCTCTCTGCCTTTTCCACAATCATCTGCAAGCAGGAAAACATTAAAATCACAAACAATAAATAACAAAAATTGAAATTATTGTTGTGTTTCTGATGGGATGTTGAAAAAGATAACTGAAACCAAATTGAAATTAGGCACAAACCGATAATAACAAGGTGATTTCAAGAGCTTTTGGTTACTTGAATGTAACATAAGCAGTCTTTGATTGGCCAGGTTCACTGCAACCATAGAGCAACGGAGCAAACCAAATTAACTAACAATATAGGTTATATAACTATTTTCCTCTGCTTGATTCTCCATAAGTTTACTTCAATTTCCTTTCCTTGCACTTATTTTCCAACCCAAAAAATATTTTAAAAAATAAAGAATTCAAACTTCAAAGCAGTCATACCTTCCAAGTTAGTTGCCTAGAGAATAAAATAAAGCAGAATTAAAAAATTCAAAATTCGACATACGTTCCTCTTTTTTTTTTTTCCTATTTTTAAGTTCACTTTGAAAACAAGAACTTTGGCCGACATAAGCAAAAACCCAAGATCCAAAATTCCAACTTTCTTTCATTTTCCTACATTTTCTCAGCCACCAAACACATTGCCTAGTACCAACCATTTACCCTATGATTTCATGTGTGCTCAATATCACCAGAGAAAGAAAAGAACTTATGAATCTCCCTCTCACTTGCTAGATCTGACAGGTTTTTGACTTGGACAGTTCTTCTCTAAAAACCCAACATCAGAAACACAACAAAGTTTGTAGATTAGAAGACAATGGCTACTAACAAGAACAAAACACATGCAAGTTTCCCCCTCTCCCTTTGTACGTTGAACTGCAAGGAACATAACAAGATACATAAAACTGCCACAAAGCAGCTTTGGTTTAATTAGTTTCTTAGACAATGATTCAATGAATTATAATGGTTGTTAGCCAATGAAATCTTTTAATCAAGTAACATAACCACTTGAATTATATTGGTATTATATTGTATTTCAATAAGAGAACTAGTTCCAAGTTGCTAAACTATAGCAAAATTAGAAAAGTTTATATCATTTTAGAAAAGGAGTAGGTTGATTAGTATTAACTTAAGACATATTTGCAAGTAAAATGTGGGGGAAGCTGGTCAGGGAAAACATACAATACTTATCAGGAATTTTGAAAGAGGAAAGCTTCAACAAAACTTCAGATCTAAGACAAGGCCAAATTAAAAATGCCAAGCGATAACACAAAATACAAAACCCCAAATCCATTTGCCTCAAATTACAACAAAAACTTAACAGAATGTTCAAAGTACACAAATCAGGCTTAATTCTCTCGTAATTCAACTCTCTATACATTGAGAACACATTTGAATTCACATTTGAGCTTTGAAACTGTTTATACCCTAATTTACAATTTGGGTAAATTTGTAAATGAACTTGTGAAATCAAGATGAGTGGTCTTGATTTAATCTCAAATTCCTAATTTTATTTGGATTTTGACCACCTTGATTCTAAGTTGATTAGGAAAATGCTTTATTTTCGTAAGGAGGGGGCCAAATTTTACTAAATAAATAATAATTATTATAATAATTATTTTTAGTATTTATGTGCCTACTTCCTGGAGATGTAGCAGAAATTTCATTAGAAGACGACTCCTTTTAATGAAGTTGTCGTCACTTGCAGCAGAAATTAAGAAATAAGGAGTTTGCTGACACGTCACCTTGTAATTAAATAAGGAGACATCTCACAGGGCTAATTTAACATACACAAGCCGCCTCCTGTAGTCCAGGAGGCACCACCCTGTTTTCAGGAGCTATCTCCTTATTCCCTGCATTTAAGGAGTCGGCGAGTCAATGATTGTTAGCAAGCAATTTATCTATCTACGTAAGAGGCTTGGGATTTCAAGGCTCACATCTCTTACATATTTTCGTCCCAACATAGTGGAGAAGTCGCCTAGCCAGTTGTGCTCTCCCGGGAGGCAAAACAACAACTTTTGTATTTTGTTCAATTAAGGACAGGAATGGCGAAATTGATCAATTGAGAAGGCTAGAGAGGTGCAACTTCAACATAGAGAACACCATGATGATGCTTGAGCTATTCTGACCATTCTAGCAAAATTTTAGCTCATTCCGACACAGTGTGAAAAACTTTGTCTCGGTTTTCAATTAAGGAGAGGTTGTCGGTTTAAGGTGATCTGAGCATGGATTTCGAGCCAAACAAGTGGCGTCACCCTAGATACATGATATTATGGCCACATGTCAAGTTTGAGCCATTTCAGGTGTCGGTGATAAATTTTACACTCTATTCAATTAAGGACAAGTGGCTTTTCCACCCTGGTTTGGGCCATTTTCTTAGTTGAATGATATTTTTATAATTTGATGAGTTTAATATGATTAAGTATGGAGAATTTCGTGGCTTAGTTGTTTAAAGTTCAAATCTTGACATTCAAGAGCCATCTCCTAGCTAAATTAGTTGTTTCACGCTCGGAGGAGACAACAAGATACGCTGAATTGCGCCAAAGAGGTGAGGAATTTGAATGTTTTATGTTGACGAGGACTCTATGAGGTTTCTAGAAGATAATTTTGTGGCTTAGATGTCAGTGCAAGTTCAGAGTCATCTCAGCAACTTTCTGGCAGTTTCCTGGTAATTTCTTAAGGATCAGAGTCGTCTCCTTGCTCGAGGAAGTCGTCTCCCTGGATCTGAAAGCCTTGGTGACCAAGCAAACTTACTTTGGGCCGGAGGAATGAGGATCCCCAAGCCCATTTCGTTCACTATATAAGGAGGTCATCCCCTGCTTCAAAAAACACAATTCTCACATCAACACACATCAAAACAGCTTCAACACGCTAAAAATCAAGCCCTAAGCTTTTTCTCTTAATTCTCTCTACAATCTTTGCAAAGTTCTTCATTGTTCATCAAGTTCTTACTTGTTCTTGATATTTTTCATATTTCAATCTTGTCTACACGAGATTTCCTTTTTGCAATCCGTTGCAATCAAATCAAATAACAATCTTTTGTTATTTTCTTTTCTCGTTTATTGAAAAACCTTCAATCACTTTTGTTCACAAGCAATCTGGGATCAATGGTTTAAATGTTTCGGTGTGACTTTGATCGAGAACCCTCAATTCGTCTGATCTTTTCAATTTGATCTTTTACTTTCAAGTTTCACAAAAAGTTTTTGTTATTTTCTACAAAATTAACTGGCACGCCTCGAACCTCTCTCTTTCCTCAAAGAGATCCAACGTCAAAAGACCATTTTGGGCGCACAAGGAAAATTTGGCGCAACAGAAACAAAACTCAATACATGATTAAATGGTTTAAACTAATACCCCCACTAAAAATCACGAATTCAAGTAAAAGGTCCAATCTCACGTTCATGGAAGAAAATGATCTTTTATTCTAAGATTAATGAACATCTACTATTTTGAATAAAGAGAAAACTTTAGATTTGTATGCATTCAAACTTTGATTCAAATTTATATTCAAATTCCTCAGAAAATAATCAAAATCCCAAATTGTAAAAACCAACTAAAAGCATCTAACCTTGTTCCATGCATGAAATTGAGGTGAAGATTGAACTTGAGTTGACGAGATTGATCTGGAAATGAAATCCAAATACTTATTTGAATTCCATGGGTGAGTGGCGATGAACTGAAGAAAACCTCTGTAAGAAAATAAAGAAGCCAGAAAATGAAATCGTGATTTTACTAGGTTGTAATTTCAGATGGATTTAAAGGATATAACAGTCTTTTTCACATGATAAAAACACGGGTCGAATTTTTTCCTCCCACTTCCGCCCAACTTTGTTAAAACCACCACTACAAAAAAAAGCCGATTTGGAACGGCAATTTGGAACCAAAAATCCTAGGAAAACCGTTCCGGATTTGGTTTGGAACGGTAACAGGAACCAACATGAAATCCGTTCCCATATGCCTGGTGACAAACTGCTTTGGAACGGAAAATAATAGCCGTTCCACACTTTGGAACGGAAAAGATGGTTCCAAAATCCGAATCAATAATTGGTCCAAGGACCTACCCTTCACGTACTTTGTAACGCGGTATTTCCGTTTCAAAATAAATGAGGAACGGCTTTTGGAACGGGTTGTAATGTCATGTTGTAAAATATATTTGGTTCCAAATGGTTTGGAACCATTTTTGTAACCGTTTTCAAGTAGTTAAATTTGGTAAATCTAAATATGCTTGGAACGGCATTTTGAACGGCCTTTTGCGACGGTTTTAGGAACGGCAATGTATTTTTTTATAAAAAAATAATTATTATTATTTTTATAAATATATACATTCATAATAATAATTATACTAACCGTATTAATTATAATTAATATTTGATACTTATTTATATTATTTATTATTAATTATATTAAAAGTAGAAATACTTTATATTAACTTAAGCATTAATGATTATATAAATATTAGTATAATTAATTCATATTACTAATTATGTGAATAAATGTAACTAATAAATAATACATATAACATACTATTAACTAATATTATTAATATAACATATCATATAATTTTCTAATTATATAACACATTAAAACATAGTATATTTACATTAAAACACAATAATAATCTCAATAACAAATCATAATATCAAGAATTAAGCCTAACATAATCAAACAAAAACAAAAATAAATTAAATCAAAATTATTTTAACACTAATCAAACAAAAATGCCTCCTCAAAAAAAAATCCCACAACAAATCATCTTCAACAAAACCCAAATCACATTATATAGAAATAGAAAGAAAGATGAAAAGAAAAAAAAAGGGGGGGGGGGAGATTTGGTAGGAAATATGTTGTGAAGGGAGAAAGGATGAGCCTTGAGAGGGAAATGGGAGAGAGGAAGAGTGACAATGAGAGAGTTCTTAGAAAAAAAAAAAAAAGAGAAAAGGGGAGATTTGGTAGGAGAATATGGTAGGAAGGGAGATAGGATGAGACTTGAGAGGGAAATGGGAGAGAGGAAGAGAGAAAATGAGAGAGTTCTTAGAAAATGTGAAGTTTAATTGCTTATATAGGCATTGTTTTCCGTTCCAAAAGCCGTTCCATACCAAAATAGAAAAATTTGAACAAATTTTAAGCTCATTTTATTGCCGCCTAAATTTTTCACAATGGAACGGAGTTTGGAACCAACATTAAAAATCCGTTCCAAAAGCCGTTCCAAACCAAAATAGAAAAAATTGAACAAATTTTAAGCTCGTTTTATTGCCGCCTAAATTTTTCACTATGGAACAGAGTTTGGAACCAACATTAGAAATCCATTCCAAAAATCCGTTCAATACCCAAATAGAAAAATTTGAACAAATTTTAAGCTGCCGCCTAAATTTTTCACTATGGAACGGAATTTGGTACCAACATTAACGATCTGTTCCCATATCCGTTCCATACCAAAATAGAAAAATTTGAACAATTTTTTTATTGCCACCTAAATTTTTCACTATGGAACGGAATTTAGAACCAACATTAAAAACTCCGTTCCAAAAGCCGTTCCATATAACAAACATTAATATGAATAACTTATTTTAACCATCATTTTAATGGATATATCTATGTTTTATTGCTTCCATGTTCAAATTATAGTCTCTTTTCATAATCAATAGTGTTTTCTTTAAAACTCAAACTTTTTACTTGTTGCAATCTTTTATCATGTTTATGTATTAGTAAGGTGTAATGAACACTTTACTCATACATTTAGGTATTCAACCTTTTCACATATACAAAACTTAATCATGTCCGAAACTTGAATATGACCATTATATATCGATTAATTGACTCAACTGCCCCAAAACATAGTCTTTTGGAGGAAAAAAATATTTCGAATTATGTTTTTTTGAGTGAAATTGAAAGGGGTATAAATTATGAATTTGGAACTAACTTTGGAACCGTTTCTTTATTAGTAACGGGCTCAGGAACGGATTTAGATGAATTTAGTCTTTTGTCGTTTTGTGTAGGGTTTGAACGGAGATTTGGGAACGGCTTTTGGAACGGTTATATACATTCCATCCTCGAAATAAGATACTTCACAAACACAACGTTTTGGGTGGGAAATTATTTTCTGAAATTTTTTGCATTGAAACGGCTCTAGGAACCAATACGTAAAATCCGTTCCAAAATGCGTTTCAAAATAATGGTTCCAAATGTGGTTACAGTTTGTGACGGCTTTTGGAACCACTTGGCATGGTATATATGCGCGGGTTATGGCGCGAAGTTTGTGATCCATTTTTGTAACGGGGTTATCCGTTCCAAAAGTTTTGGAACGGTGTTTGGAACCATTTATATCAATCCCCATATTACCGTTCCAAAAGCCATTCCAAATGTTGGAACGCACAAAATCCGTTCCAAATTATAGTCGCAATTTGAGATTTTTTTTGTAGTGCACGGAAATGGGGCTCCCACTTCCCTCCCATTTCCCCCTTATATTCTTTCCTTAGGCCCAATTCTCCCCTACCAAACAAAGGAGGCCTTCTCCTTTTCTTCCCATTTCTTTTCTCCCCTCTTCTTTCCTTCCTATTTCCTTCGTACCAAACACACTTTATACGTTGAAATATTTTTCCCAATTTCTTTTTTAAAGATTCTTGATCAATCAGGTCATACTCCTACCGCTATTTGGCTTGTTTGACAACGTAATATATATAGGTTTAGTTTGAATCATGATTGGTAAGTTAAGAAATTTGACCAAGACATAAACTTCCATTTTAGGTACCGAACAAAATTATCAAGTGAAAACATGAAAAGACTATTTATATGGCAATTTGGCAAGCAAATATCTTTTATTTTGTAAAGCATATCTTAAACTTACAAGGTAGGAGAATCCTATCATTATCCAATTTAATTTCCTCGATTTTCCCTGCCTCATTTGGCACAACTCATATTAGCAGCTCTTCATAAACTGAAGAGCTGTCCTATGCCCCATTGATGACAAATATATATTTTTTTTGATACCGCCATTGTGACAAATATTGAAACTTGAACATCATGAAAAGTAATGCTCCATTTGGCAACTGTAGAAACCAAACAGCTATGGAAGAAAATAAGAGGTTGCTCTTTGGTCCACGACAGGTGTTAAGGCTTCAAATTCAAAAGCCATTTTTCTTCCCTGCTGGTCATAATCAAGTTAAAAAAAAAAAAAAATCTTTTATAACACCATTTCCCCTGGCCTAGCTATATTATATGTAGTGTAGTATATATACTTTAATTGCATATAAATAAATTAATTAATTAATTCTTGTTGGGGCATATGGACATTTTCCAGCCTGTTTCTTTCCAAGCACCTGATCATTATAGCTTGCTTTGCAAATACTTTTTGAGACAATATTGTCCTTATCTTTATCAGTGAAATTAGTAAAATAGTATATATTCTTCTCTAGAATTGGCGATGGTGGATTCTTCTAGCTTTTAGAGCTATGCAAAATCTTGGATATATAGCAGCAGATATTAATGTCTGTAAGCTATGAGGTAAGTACGGTTGGAGATGTGATGGTTGAAACAATTACATCCAGGGGAGTAGTAGAGATCAAATACTAGCTAGCTAGCATGTGAAATTGCATGTGCGCTTGTCATACTCATATTTACGATTGAAAACTCAGTTTCATGCATCAACTTTCAAGCAAATAGAGAAAAACAATGTCATCAAACTCGAGCAACTACTTCAGGATCCATATACTAATTTCAACGGTGGATTTGAGGAACCCTTTTCATTGCATCCCACGGTCCTAATTCTTCCATCCCGCTTTATTTAACGGTTTAGGGTTTAGGGTAGATTGAGAATTGAGACTCTTCCCCTAAAATTAATTAAACACGGTAGACGCTTCCAGAAACACGTAAAACAGCTTGGGGTTTTTTACTGTCAATTTGAGATATGTTATTATTATCGAGGAATATATAATATGTCTGACCCATTCATGGCTCCTAGGCAATAACGAATTAATATGTTTAAAAATATGGAAGAGAATCATAAATTGTCGAAATACATATGACAATGATAGAATAAAGAATTTGGCAGTGGCAGTAGTAGAAAAACATGCTGAAGGCAGCCATGAAACTTCGTTGATCCTTCTCTTTTCTTCTTCGGCCTAAGTAGAATATATATTTCCTCTTCGATTTCGCTTTCACATTGACATTACTCATTAATTATTTAGCAATCGGCCAAAACAAGGAATTAATTTGTTAGAGAGAGAACAAAAAACCAAAGATTTCAGTAATTAAATAAATAAATGATGATTGAAGTGAGTAGCATTAATATTGATTCTTTTACAATGATTTTTGTGGTTCAGAAATTTGCGTAATTTTAAAAGGCTCTCATGTTCAGAATATCAAATTTGTAAAGAAGAAATAAACATAAACAATACACATAAAAAACAACAAGGTGAGCAATGGGTTAGAACTTAGAAAGTGAGAGGCCGAGAGGGAAATGAAGATATATAGATAACGACAGAGAGGAGACGGCGTGGGGTGGAATCGCACGGCAAGGCGTACGACACCGCAATTTAGCGGTCCTCTCATCCATTTTATTAAAATAATCTTTCACAAAAAAATTATGGAATCAATCAAGGAGTTCAAGTGTTGTTGGACTTACAAGTTCAGCTATCACATTCCTTAGTTCCGACTTTTTTTTCTTTTTTTTACTTTTTTTTTACTTAAAATTGCAATTGATAATCTGAATTAATTAAAAATTGAACATTTAAGCATCAGGATGGTTTGATACTTATTCTCATAAAACAAGTTCTTGGGTTTGAATCTTGTAAATGAAGAAAATTATTATTGGGAAAATTTTACCCTCCAATAAGTCAGTTTGAACAAGATTAACTTGTAAATATATATATATATATATATATATATATATATATATATAATCTAAATAAGCTCCAAATAGTATAAAATAATGCACTAATCAAATTTCCCCAAACTTGGCTTTTTGCTTATATCGAAACGTATGGGTCCAGAAAATCCAATCGCTCCGACTGAAAGAAGGGAGTCACCACGAACCAAAATTCCTAGGTGTGATTAGTCACCTAATGACCTCTTAAACATAGTTAAGTCCAATGCTTGGCGAATGACCTAACTAAGCTTATAGGTCTGGTCTTCTAACTTAAGTCTAGATCCGGGAGTCGGTTACGCTTGGAGAAGGATTGACACCACCGAAATACCCGTCAAGCAACGATACCTAGTCTAACTAAATCTATGTGAGTCAAAAATAAAAATTGACTTTTGCTCTTTGTTTTATTTGGTTATTGCAAGAAGCTTGCAAGCGGTGCGACGTGGTGAAGTTTATTTGGTTCATACTCCATAAAGAGAGTAAAGGGAGAGATATAGGCTTACGACAAATTGGGTTCTCTTTGAGTTGATCAATTGGTGTTTCCAAAGAGATAAATCTTTGTATTTGGTTCCAACTTGTTGGAGCTTAGACTTAGGGCAATAAGATTAGTCTTCAACTCGTGTAATTGCTTATTTCTCTTAATGAATTATTTTATCCAGTTTGTAACGTGGTTTTTCCCTTCACATTGAAGGGTTTCCATGTAAATATCATGTTCTTTATTTTTTTATTGTATTACTACCTGCTTAGTTGAGATATATATGTTGGGTTGATTGGTTAATTATTTTGACTGGTTTGGATGATTGGTTTGGATATTTTTGTTGGTTGGTTGTATGTTAGTGTTGTATTTGTTCTGCTTCCATATTGCCTTTGTTTTTTTTTTAAGGTAGAATGCAAGATGTTGACTCCATGTGTTTGTTATGATAATACAAAACATTCTATTTAGTGAGACTAATCAAGCTATCTAGTGTGTAGTGATAATTAAGTATTATACTAAACTAAAGGTTATACGTAAACCAATCCATCTGAAGCTCAATATCACAAAGGAAGCATACTAAGGAAAGCCCCTATATATAAGAGCACAAGTTAATGGAGATTGAGGAAGGCTTAGTTCGGGACATCAAGACAGAAGTTAATCCTAATGGGACTAACGCCTTAAGTAGAAGATAGAAGACACATATCAATGAAGCTAAGGCATTTAGTAGAAGCAAATATTACTGCTAGCAATGGGAAGCACTTATTAGTGGGACTACTGGAATCGTCAGCTAGTTAGAATTTGCCAACGCCAGAAAAAGACAAGAATAACGGCTAGTTTTTGGCAGATTTATTATATAAGGCATTAAATGATCGTTGGAGGTCAGATTTGAGGATTCAAGGACTGATCGGTCGTCAACAAATCATAAAAATAAAATTCCCAACAAACTCCTAACTAAGTAGATAGGGCAAGTAGGGGTCGATCCCACAGAGAAGGGTGATAGATTTTATCCAAAGATTTAGTCCTTAAAATCTCTCAAAACAGAACACAGAAAACAGAGGTTGACAGAAAACAATTAAACTAGAAAACAAAACAAAGTAAATTAAATCTAAGTCTATAGCAGATAAGAAAGAAAACAATAATTAAGGATATACTTCTTCACCAATGGTAGAAAACAATCAAATTAATTATGGGTCTTTGATTTAAAAGATAAATTCAATATTAAATTCAAGATGATAAATGACCTAGGGAAAACCCTAACATGTTATTTAGGTAAGATTTCTCGCAAGAGCTTAAATTACCCCTTTTTCCTCCTAACTCATCAATTAGCCGCAAAGCCTTAAAGATTTGCTAGGATTCAAAGCATTAGGTTTTATTAATTCTTTCACACATGCTTAATAAATAAAACCATACAACAACCAGATAAATCTGATCACTGACATGCAAACCCAATTAACCCGCCGTCAAGCACAGCTAATTTGCTACATACAACCAAACATGAACGTCAATCCGCTATTTCATCTAGCCAACAATCTCTCAAATTACCTCTTTACTGGCCACATAAATCAATAAAGATCAAGATTGTAGAATTATAACAGAGTTTAACATGCTATCTATCAAGAATAAAATACCAAATTATAAGAATAGAAATCTCACCATATTTAATTGATTGAATTCACCAAAGGATCAGAAGTATTAAGAATTTAGCTACCCATGGATTCGGGAAAATCCATGAGCGGCATAAGAGTACTTACAGGACCTTGGAGGGACGAAATCTCCTTACAAAATAGCTAAGTATGCCGCACCTCCCTATTGCTAGAGAGGGGGACGGCACTAGAAGAAAAACTAGAAGAAAAGAAATTATCTATGTGTAAATATTTTTGGTGTGTAAAGGTGTGTGATTTGTGATACAGGAGGTGCCTATTTATAGTGGAACTAACCCTAAGAATTCCAATCCTAACTTGGAAAGGAGTCTAGACCGGTTTAGGAGTCTAACTTGGAGTCCAAGTTGGATTAAAAGTCATCCTAGAGTAGAATCCAAGTTAAAATAGGATCCTGAAATTTTGCTGAATTCGTGCAGAAACTTCAACGGCATTTTCGGACTTGAAAACGGCAGAACTGGGTCTTGGACTTCAAAAGAAAGTTGTAGATCTCGGAGTTAGCTTTCCAACGAGTACTCATGGGCTTCAAACGAAGGTCTGAGCAGACTAAAAAGTCATCAAAATAGCTACAAAAATAGTGAAAAATAACAATTTCTCATTTTCACATCACTTAAAGACTAAAAACACAAATATTAATAAAATAGCATATAATTAAGCATAAATGGGTCTAAAAACATAGTAAAATAGCTATAAAAATAGGGTCTTTTTTAGCTCAATCATATTCCCCCACACTAAATCTTTGCTAGTCCCTAGCAAACTAGTGTAGAAAACTATGAAAAACACTAAACTTGAACACCTAAGAGACTCTATAATCCTAAACTAATGCAAATCAAAATTCAATTTTAATTTAAACTCTTCAAAAACTTTGAATGCATACACATATTAAGGATCAACATAATTATGAAATCAAAATAACAAAGAATCATAAGAGCACTCAATTCAAAAAATCAACAAATAACAAGCATCTTTATTCTTAAGTAACCATAATTAAAGTAGTTATAATCACTTACCATTCATCACATCCTATAACTACTTTTTTCCATAAGCTTATGTCTTCATCTTTATCTCCATTACTCAAATGAATGCATATCACAGATACAAATCAAGGGTTTACGTGTGGGTTATAATAGATTTTTAAAGGGTAATTGTTTTTAGAAAATTGAGGTTACTAACCTCGAAGTGTTCATGATTTGGGGTTACTAACTCCCATTTTTGAGGCTACTAGCACTCTAGAAGGACTCCTTCTTTTTATTTTTTTCAGAGGGACAATATTTCTACAATTACATGCCTCTTATCCTCTTTCCAAGGGTTACTAACTCCTTTTGTTAAAGAAAAGAGTGACAACAATGGATTGATGATTTTTTTTTTTAAGTATGCAGAAATACCTCTTCTCCTCTTGCATGAAAACACTTCTTTTTTAAAAAGATTTTTTTTTTAACTACCCTTTTATATAAGTAGTCCCCCACACTTGTTCTTGACATATCCATAACATACTATCATAATTGTAATTTCAATTAAGATTGAACACAAGTTCTAGAAATAGATAATCATAGAAAATAATGAACAATATGTTTTTATCACAAACTTCAATTATACCTAATCTAAGAAATCAGATATCATGCTATAAATCAATCAATCAAATAAAATTTTCTTAAAAATTCTAAGTATTCTTCAATCATAATCAAATCAATTCACTCAATACATGCAAAATTTTCAAAATTTTCGAAAAAATTATGGCATATTTTAAGATTATGATGCATGCAGACTCTCTATTAACTAAACTCTCTCCCCCACACTGAAAAGACACATTGTCCTCAATGTGGAAACACATATGAAATTGACACAAACAATTATAGTATGCATGGTCATGTGGTTTATTTAAATGCATGAAATAAAAAGTAAACTAACAATTAATTCACATCAAAGAACAGGCAAGCAATTAAAGCAATAATCAAGGAAAAATAATGCAAGGAAAATTAAAAAGATAGAATTAAAGAAAGCTTCTTTGTTTGCAGGCATAAGCTCCATCATTGCTTCTGAAACTGTACTCCTTTCGTATTCATCTTGCAATCGTCCAAATTAAGCTCCATTTGCTCTCCTTCGGTTCTTCATGTAAAATCATTGGGTTGCCTCCCAATAAGCGCCTTTCTTTAAGGTCTTTGGCTAGACTGCCTTAAAGAAATTATTCTTCAAGGGTGAAGGAATTATGGGTATATTCCTTTAACAATTCCACAATGATTTTGAGAGTATCATTGATGGCTTTGAGAACTTCAAGTTGAATTTTATCAAGACTTGAAATCATCATAGGGTATGTGGCAGCTTGGAATGGCGATGGCACGGGCATGGCCGGTGATGGCACGGTGAATGGCCGGTAATGGCTTGGTAGTGGCGCGGCAATCGGCGGATATGGTCGGGTAGAAGCTTGAGATGGCCGGGCTGATGGCTGGCTTATCCGGGCATGAGGCTCAGATGAGGCTTGTGGTGCCGGGCATGGCCGGGCATAAGACTCGGAGGGTAGCGCGGATGGCGCGGAGGAAGACAGGCTCGACCGGGCAGGCGGCGCGGTTGGCCGATTGTGGCGCGCGGAGGAGTCCGTGCGTGACCAGGTAGATGGCTCGAGTGGCCGGGCGATCGGCGCGGAGGATGGCACGGATGGCCAGTCCATGGCCGGGCATGTATCTCGGCGTGGCTCGGTTGTGGCTGGTCCTATCCGGGCCATGTGTGAGGATGGTCGGGCCATAGCCGGGTATTGGCCGGCTGGGTTGGCTCGATCATTGCCTTGAGCGTCTTCCTTTGGTTCTTTGGCTTCCATCTTCTGCTTCTCTCTGTGTGGCTGAACTTCTTGCTTGTTGGCATCTTGCTCTTCCTTTGCTTTTCTTCTTTTAAAGCTAGGGGGTGCAATTGCTTTAGTCAAAGATTCCAACGCTTCATATGCAGCTTCTGGGGTTCTATCGAACAAAGGGATGTTGTCCACGCTATCCACAAGAATTTGGCCATCTACTCCTAATCCTTGATAGAAGTATGTAATCAAAAGCTGTTGTGATATGGCATGGTGAGGGCATGCTGCGCAGAGCTTCTTGAATCTATCCCAGGCTCGATAAAAAGGTTCAACTTTGTGTTGCTGAAAAGTTGCTATCCTTAGTCTTCCTTTGGAAATCTGGGCAGATGTCATCGATGAAGATTCTTTTCTGGCTCCCTTCTTGGAATCCTTCTTGTCGGCGGCAATCTCCTTGGCTTTTTCCATGGTGGTTGCGCCATCTTTTCTGGGCTCATCTTCGATCTTGATTTCTTTGTCAGGCATTAGCAATTCTTCTTTGGTGTAGCTCGGCTCTCCTTCATCTTTTGCGGCATGGGTTGGATAGGGGTTTTCCAACTCTTTTCCACTCCTTAAAGTGATTGCACTTACGTTCTCCTTCGGAGGTACCTTTGGTTGTGATGGGATCCTTTGTTGACCTTGTGTCTTGAGCTCGCTCATGTCGCTAGCCAATTGACTTATTTGTTTCCTCATCATCTCCATAGCTTCTCTCAATTGTTGCATCTCGACAGCTTGTGAAGATTGTTGAAAATTAGGCCTTTGATAATTCATTGGCCTTCCTTGATAGTTACCTTGGTTCCCATATTGTTGACTTGGTTGCTCGGCTCTCCAATAAGGTTCAGGCTTCCTTTGATATGCTCCTTGCATTCCAACAGCATTGACTTCTTGCGCGGTGTGTTCCAAAGCAGGGCACTTATCAGTGTAGTGTCCTTGCTTACAAATTCCGCAAATCTTAGGCACACTTGAAAAATTCGCATTGAATAAATCAGTGAGCGCAGCGACTTGCTGATTTGTCTCTTGAAGTTGTTGCTCCAGTGAGGTGGAATGGATAGAGACTTCATTGATTCTTCTTGTATCGCCTTGTCTTGAATAGTCTTCTCGAGATCCGAATTGTTGAGTGTTGGCAGCCATGTTCTCCACTAAAGTCCAAGCATCGGTAGGAGTTTGGTCTATGAAAGCACCTCCACTTGCAGAATCTATGGATGATCTGTCAAACGGTAGTAATCCTTCGTAGAAGTATTGGATCAGCAACTGTTCAATGATTTGATGATTGGGGCAGCTCGCACATAGTGTCTTGAAACGTTCCCAATATTCGTGCATTGTTTCTCCATGGCGTTGCTTAATTCCGCAAATCTCCTTCCTTATACTTGATACCTTGTGAGCAGGAAAGTACTTTTCCAAGAACAACTTCTTAAGGCTCGTCCAAGATGTGATTGAACCGGTTGATAAAAGGTACAACCAATCTTTTGCACGATCCACAAGAGTGAACGGAAAAGTTCTTAGCTTGAATTGGTCTTCAGTGATACCTTGAATATTTGTTGATGTGTAGGCAATCTGGAAATCGGTTAGATGTCGGTGAGGATCTTCTCCAGATAGACCGTGAAACTTAGGTAAAATCTGAATAAATCCATATTTAATCTCAAAATTTGCAGTCGTATCCGGGTATCGAATTGCTAAGCGTTGTGCATTGACGTTTGGTGCAGACAACTCTCTCAAAGTTTTAGGTTCTTCTTCGTTTGCCATGTCTTGTGACGATGTTGAAGCAGCAGATCTAGGAGAAGTTGATTGAGAACTCGAATTGGATGGCTCCTCTTCTTGTTGTCGATTTGATTTCTCCTTCCTTAGTGAAAATAGTGTTCTTTCTGGCTCTGGATCAAATTCAAAATCTTTTGTACCACTACTTCTTGTCTTTGGCATGCAGCTTCCTAATAAAACTCAAAAACTCAAAAGAAAATTGTTAGTAGTAAAAGTTCTTAAACAAAATTAAAATTAAAGACAGAAAATAAAGAAATTTTTTTTATAATAAAAACGCAAGAACAAGAAATTTTTTTTTTATGACGCAGCAAAACTTTATTTTTTTATAAAACGCAGAAACTCGTTTTTTTCTTTTTCAAAAACGCAACACAAAACAAAAATTTTTTTTTTTAGAAAAAAAAACGGAAAACAAAAATTAAAAACGGAAAAGAAAACTTTTTTTTTTCAAAACGACACAAACGCAACAACAGATTTTTTTTTCAGATAAAAAACGCAGACACAAAGAGAAAATTCCCAGGATTCGTCTTCAGATTAGTCTATTTTCCTTCCCCTGGCAAAAAACTAGAAAAAGTACCCATCCCCGGGGCGCCAAAATTTATGATCGGTCGTCAACAAATCATTAAAATAAAATTCCCAACAAACTCCTAACTAAGTAGATAGGGCAAGTAGGGGTCGATCCCACAGAAAAGGGTGATAGATTTTATCCAAAGATTTAGTCCTTAAAATCTCTCAAAACAGAACACAGAAAACAGAGGTTGACAGAAAACAATTAAACAGAAAACAATTAAACTAGAAAACAAAACAAAGTAAATTAAATCTAAGTCTATAGCAGATAAGAAAGAAAACAATAATTAAGGATATACTTCTTCACCAATGGTAGATAACAATCAAATTAATTATGGGTCCTTGATTTAAAAGATAAATTCAATATTAAATTCAAGATGATAAATGACCTAGGGAAAACCCTAACATGCTATTTAGGTAAGATTTCTCGAAAGAGTTTAAATTACCCCTTTTTCCTCCTAACTCATCAATTAGCCGCAAAGCCTTAAAGATTTGCTAGGATTCAAAGCATTAAGTTTTATTAATTCTTTCACACATGCTTAATAAATAAAACCATACAACAACCAGATAAATCTGATCACTGACATGCAAACCCAATTAACCCGCCGTCAAGCGCAGCTAATTTGCTACATACAACCAAACATGAACGTCAATCCGCTATTTCATCTAGCCAACAATCTCTCAAATTACCTCTTTACTGGCCACATAAATCAATAAAGATCAAGATTGTAGAATTATAACAGAGTTTAACATGCTATCTATCAAGAATAAAATACCAAATTATAAGAACAGAAATCTCACCATATTTAATTGATTGAATTCACCAAAGGATCAGAAGTATTAAGAATTTAGCTACCCATGGATTCGGGAAAATCCATGAGCGGCATAAGAGTACTTACAGGACCTTGGAGGGACGAAATCTCCTTACAAAATAGCTAAGTATGCCGCACCTCCCTATTGCTAGAGAGGGGGGACGGCACTAGAAGAAAAACTAGAAGAAAAGAAATTATATATGTGTAAATATTTTTGGTGTGTAAAGGTGTGTGATTTGTGATACAGGAGGTGCCTATTTATAGTGGAACTAACCCTAAGAATTCCAATCCTAACTTGGAAAGGAGTCTAGACCGGTTTAGGGGTCTAACTTGGAGTCCAAGTTGGATTAAAAGTCATCATAGAGTAGAATCCAAGTTAAAATAGGATCCTGAAATTTTGCTGAATTCGTGCAGAAACTTCAACGGCATTTTCGGACTTGGAATCGGCAGAACTGGGTCTTGGACTTCAAAAGAAAGTTGTAGATCTCGGCGTTAGCTTTCCAACAAGTACTCATGGGCTTCAAACGGAGGTCTGAGCAGAAAGTTATGAATTTTCTACCAAAACTGCTCCTGAATCCTAATCCTGTTAGGACTAGAATCGGGAATCTACGGGATTTTGGTGTTTCCTTGGATTTAGGAGTCATTAATTGGGATTTTAATTCCAATTAATATTTTATATGGGTTGAGTATCTTCCCATATAAATTCTCCATAAATACCAAAGCTTGAGGGCTTCTTCATGACTTGTCTTCAATTAAAACTCCAATTCTTCAATTCTTCCTCTTGAAATAAATCTTCAATGGTCTTCAAGTATTCAAATTATCTTCAAATGGTCTTCAAACACGAACTTCGCATCTCCAAATCTATGCTCAAAATTGCTTTGCTCAAATCTGTGTAAAAAGTCATCAAAATAGCTACAAAAATAGTGAAAAATAACAATTTCTCATTTTCACATCACTTAAAGACTAAAAACACAAATATTAATAAAATAGCATATAATTAAGCATAAATGGGTCTAAAAACATAGTAAAATAGCTATAAAAATAGGGTCTTTTTTAGCTCAATCAAGGACTCAAAAAAAAAACGCAAAAACACTCTAGAATCTATACCAAGAAGTTCTTAACTCTCATCCTTATTTTCCTTGATTTTCAATATAGTTTTTCACTCTAGAATCTTGTATAGAGCTTAAGAGGTGTACTCAGATCATCTAGGATCTTTTTCACAATTCTTTTCATCTTATTCTTGTTGTAATCAGCACGGTGAAGTACTTGAGTTGAGCTTGGAGAAGCTCGGTTGATTGTGAGCTTGGATTAGCTCGTGTACAAGCTTGGTTGAAGCTTGGGTTGTTGTAACGGCTTGGTATAGGCCCGTAACTACGTCGGATTAGTGGATTTGTTGAAATTCTTGGTGGGGATAGCCAAGGTAGAGGACGTAGGTCAAGGAGGACCGAGCCTCTATAAATCGCGTTGCAAGCTAAGCTCTAATCCTTTTCTAGTTACTTTGCCCTTCAAGGTTTTATTTCGGGAGACTTTTGTTCTTATAATTTGGTATGATTTTCTTGATTGAATATGTTTGATAAGCTCTACTATGTTTTCTTATGATCATGAATCTTATTGATTTAGAATTTAGAATGTGTACTAAAGATATAAAAGGATTGATCTATAGCTAAATTAAATTGAGAACTTGACAGTAAGATTTAATTGTTTGGTAGAAAATTGTTCACCACGAACCATGGGTACAATTGGGAGTATCAAAGCTTATTAAAATCTATAGGCCGAGAGGAATAGAGATAGATAAATTTGGTTATATTTATTATGCATGTGAGATTGAATGTTCTTAATGCTTTATTCTTGATGAGTCTGAGGCTCGACAACTAAAAAGGTGATGCGCCCAAGGCTGATCATGATCATGGAGAGCATGGAGAGGATGCGCATGGGCTGCATGCAAGCATGAAGATGCAAGGAGACCATGGAGATCGAGATGGATTTGCACCAAAGCTCAAGAAGATGCCATTTGATCCTTTGAGCTTGCCTGAAGGTCCAATAACAAGATCAAGAGCCAAGAAGTTCAATGATACACTCATGGGTCTTATTTGAACTCATCTTGAAGATATGAAGTCCATCGAAGTGCAATTGAAGAGCTTTGGAGATGATTTGAGCAAGAAGGCACCTTGCTATTGATGCTTAATTGGGCTTGCATAGTTCAATTCGGCCATATGAGGCCTTTATCTTAGCTTAGTTTAGCTTATTTTTAAGTTTGTGTGTTATTTGGGTTTGGCCTTGTTTGATTAAGTCCAATCCTTATTTAAGTCTGTTTTTATTTATTTTTCCTAGTTGGGCTTGGACTAGTTTTCCTTGTCCTTATTAAAACCTGTTTTAGCCGCCCATAGGGCCTTATTTTAGGTGATGGTTGATCACGTCGTCAGTAATCACAAAAATATATACTGAATTAACTCTAACAAATAGCTAGGGTAAGCACAGGTCGATCCCAGAGAGAGAATTATTGGCTCTTTTCAACTCAAATTGTCACAATCAAAATTAAGAAAACACGAATTAAGCAATTCAAATTAAATAGAAAGCAATTAAAATAAGGAAAACAACATATAATAAACACCTTCCCAATATAAGATCAATCTCTCTCTTGACAAATAAAATCATGGATCATCGGATCACCAATCAGTTCAATTTAATCCTTGCCAAGGAATCAAAATACTAGTTATTCTTCTTCATCCTAATCCATTAATTATAAATCTAATTAGTACTAGTTATTCCTAATTAAACATCTTTTATCAATTACCAAAATTAGCTACTAGTTATTCACCAATTAAAGTAATCAATAAAGCATTAAGGACCATAGATAAACCAAGCTTATACTTATAATTACTAGTTATTCATCTAAGCATAAGATCAAATCAAATCCCAATTTAATACTTCGATTACTAGTTATTTATTGATTATATTAAATCATGCTACTAACAATTAGATCCAATTACTAGTTATTCACTAAATCTAATCTAGCAATTGTTATGCAAAGATTATAATTAGACAGGCTTAAATCTAACAATAATCAATTCACAACATAAGCAATAATCATAGGGATTGATAAGAAAACATGAATCAAATTATCAAGAATACAAACAACATCAAAAAAATCTCATAATCGATATCACCATATTAAAATTGATAAGAACACAAAGCATACTTAATCGAAATCAACATGATCAAGTCGACATACATAAAACTCCTCCTCATAGATTAAATTGTCAAGAGATTGATTATCACTTACATTGGAAAGATTAAAGAAACTTACTCACTCGTGATTGGAGAAGACATAATCGAAATCTCCATCATAAACTATATAAAGAACAAAGTCGACTAGGGTAAAGAAACCTAGAAGTCAGCAACTTCTAATTAGTTGTGAGAGTTATCTTCAATTGTTAGTTATGACAAATCCTAAGATAATTTTACCTATTTATAGGCAAACCTAGGACACATCCTACCCTTATGACAATCAATACCAACCCTTGGATGTGGCGGCAATAAGGGCAAGATAGACATCTAAAATCTAGTCCTATTCTAATTAGGATTTGCATCAACTTTGTCTCCAAGCAAGAGCTTTGATTGGTTGAAGTAGATCATCCTCAATAATTAGGATCCTCCTGAGCCAATTGAAGTGTTCCACATCATCATAAACAGCTGCACAAACCATCCATAACCTTCCTAAGTCGGTCTAAGCTTTTCCTTAGTCAATTAGGAATTTGGTCAATTCTGTCCAGAATCTTCAAGGGCAAAATCGACCATCTTATCGGCAAAATTGGACTTCGAGGTCAAAAGCTAAGTTGTAGAGCTCTGAGTCCTCTTTCTAACGGTATATCGTATGCATTTTTCTGAGCTCTGAATCAAAAGATATGGATTTTATACCGAAACTGCACATAAGAAATCCTATGTTGACTAGGTCTTGAAATTACTGCATCATCAGAATTATTTGCATTAGTGCATCATAAAAACTGATTGAACTTGAACTTCTTCATTGGTCATGAAAACATCCCATTGGACCATAGATATTCAGATTTGGGCTTCAAGACATCAAATTTAGCTTTTTAGGCTTCATGGGCCTAATGGGCCTATCGGGCCAAAATGGGCCAAAATCAGCAGTTTTTCCAAATAGCTCCAAAATTGCTACAAATCTTCATCTTCTTAAATAATAGCTCCAAATAGTCCTAAAAACACAAAGATGAACTATTCTAGGGAAAATAGCATTGATTAGTCACAAAAACAGTATAAATTAGCATACAAAATAAGCACTTAAATATGACTTATTAATGCTCGAACCCTACTACTACATAAGGGTTTCGAGACAAGTTAAGTTCATCAATCAAATTGAGTGTTTATTCACCTTTGTGAGTTTAGCTTCATTGTTCTAGTTTGAACATACTTAGGATTTCTTAAATCTTGTAGAGTCCTAGCAAACAATTAGGCAGTGATTGCTTGATTGTGATTTTTGTGATCTTAGGTTGTCAATTGCAGGTCTTATTGATCATCTAAGACCGACGAAAGAAGATTAGATCCATTGTTGAAGATTATCGAGATTTAACAAGAACTAGAAGTTTGGTGATTCAAGTTGATCATTGGTAGGTCTTGATGGTGGATTTGAACCAATAACAACTAGATTGTTATCAATTGGTAACCAGAGCTTAGGTTTTCATCTTCAATCGGTTAAATCTATCCATCTATACATCGTTCATCAAGTTCTTCCTCCACATCGTAAAAAGCTCAGGGAAGAATTCTGATTTTTGTTATTTTTGTTCTACATTCATTATTGGTTCGATTGGCTTGAAATTTAAGATTAGGGTTCTTCTACTACTAGGTTTTATCGAAAAATAGTGAAAATTCAAAAAAAATGGCGGATTGGGGGTTATTTGGGGATTAGGGTTTTGTGATTTGCAATTAGCCCTAATTGAAGAAATTGAAAGCTTTGTTTGAAGATCTTGGAGGATGCTGCTACAATTAAAGAGTGAATTCAACCTTTTATGTGAGTTTGGAAAGTTGAATTGAAGGATTCCAAGCTTGAGACTTATCGAAATTCAATTGGGTTTCAAGGGTTTCAAATTGAGGTTCTAAAGGTCTGAAATTAGGGTTTTTGATTTGTGCTCAATTGAACAAATTGAAAGTGTTGTTTGTTGATTCCAAGAGTTACTGCAAAGATTGAGTTTGAATTCAACACATAAATAGTTGAATTGAAGAAATTTCAGATTTGAAGCTTCCAAACAAGCTGGCTCGACCCTTTTCAGGTTGAGTTCGACTCGCGGAAGGTTGAAAGAGGAAATTTTTCAACTTTCGTACAGGCTGGTTCGACCATGTTCAGGTTGAGTTCGACCTTCTGAAGGTTGAAATAGAAATTATTTTGTTCTCAACTAGATCACTAGTTTGATTTTCATCTAGTTTTTGCTGCTAATTGTTTGTTCCTTAAGTAGGTCACAAGAAGAGCGATTTAATCCATACAAGTTGTTCTTATTAAACCTATCGAAGCTAAAGAGTGGTAAAAGGCAAGAGTGTGTGAGATCATTAAGAGTGATTAGGGGGTTGAGGCCAACCATTAGTTGAGTGCATACACGAGTGAAAGTTGTGGTAAACATGTGTGTGTGAGTGTGAGGATTTTCTTTATTTTTACTAACATTTTATTGCAGGTACAATGGGGGATAGAAAAGATGGAGAAAATCAAGCCGCTTTGGCCACCTTGTTGCAAAACCTAGTGCAACGAATGAATAATATGTCTACTCGAATTGATCTAAGAATGAAGACCTTGGCTAATGAAGTTCATCAAGTGAGAGAGGCTCAAAATCAACAAAGGGGTAATAATGCTCAACTATGACCACCAAGGAGGCAATTGGGTGTTGAATTAGGTGATGATGCTTTGGGGGAGCCTAGAGTTCCTAGGGCAGCTGCTAGGGGAGGTCCTTTAGATCGATTGAGAGAGCAAGAAGCTGGTGAAGAAGCTTATTTGGATAACTTGCGGCCTAGGAGGGTTATTGAGAGAGAGGAGCCTAAAGACAACATCAAGTACATGATTCCTAAGTTCAATGGAGAGGTACTCCATAAGATTACTTGGATTGGAAATCAAAGTTGGATATGTACTTTGACTATCATCCTTTTACAGATACAAAAAAGGTACAAATTGTTATCCTTGTGTTTGTTGATAATGCTTTAAATTGGTGTAATCAATTGGTAGAAGCTAGAAGGCGAAATAGGGAGAGACCAACAGATACATGGGCTGATTTGAAGAGTGCTATGAGGAGAAGATTTGTGCCAAGTTACTACATTAACTCTCTATACCAACGATGGCAAGCTTTGAGGCAAGGGTCTAAGAGTGTTGATGAGTATTATGCAGAAATGATGTTGTTGATGTCTAGGGCTGAAGTTGAAGAAGCTCCACAAGCTACTATGGGTAACTTCCTTGCGGGTTTGAATAAGGAGATTCATGACATTGTTGAGATGCAACAACATTATGATTTAGAGGAGATATTGCAAAATGCATTGAAGGCCGAGGGTCAAGTGAAGAGAAATAGTTCGGTCAAGAAGAGTTTTACATCATCTAGTAGCTCATGGAAAACTCCTTACAAGAAAGATGAAAGGATGCCATACAAGGAGAAAGAGAGTTCGAAGAAGAAGTTCATTAGTCCTAAAACCGAAAGTAAGGGTTCTAGTTCATCATCCAAATCTCACATCAAGTGCTTTAAGTGTCAAGGTTTTGGTCACTATGCCAAGGATTGTATTAATAAGAAGGTGATGTACTTTAATGAGCATGGTGAGCTTTTAAGTGAAGAAGGAGGTGATTTTAACCTAGATTCTAGTGGGGATGGAGATGATGAAAGGGATGATGATGAGGTTGCAATTGATGATGATGATGGTGAAGAGTTAGGTCCACTTAAGAGTTTGGTAGCTAGGAGAACTTTGAGTGCATATGTGAAGGGTGATGTTAAGAATCAAAGGGAGAATCTATTTCACACTAGATGTTATATGAATGGAAAACCAAGTAGTGTGATTATAGATGGATTGAGTTGTACAAATATAGCTAGTGTTTATTTGGTGGAGTTACAATTACCTACTTCAAAACATCCCAAACCCTATAGCTTAGATTGATTCAATGATTGAGAAGAAATTAGGGTTAACAAACAAGTTTTGGTTACACTTTCTCTTGGCAGGTACAAAGAGGACGTGTTGTGTGATGTTCTACCTATGCAAGCTTGTCATGTGTTGCTTGGGAGACCATGGCAATATGACAACAAGGTGAACCATGATGGAGAGACAAATCGATACACTTTTGTCCACAATAAGGTACCTATTACTTTAATTCCTTTATCACCTCAAGAAGGTTTAAAAGATCAATTGAAATTGAGAGAGAATTTTGCTAAAATGGATTCTGAATTTAGGGATAAGGAAAAGAGTAAAGCTAAATCTAGAGTGGATGAAACTAGGGCTGTTTGGGTGAAAAGAAAGAGAGCTCTAGGAAAGTTAGCAAAGAGTGTATGTTAGCTACTAAGAGTGAGATTAATAGAGCTTTGCATGAGAATTCTTACATGATCTTATTCTTGTTTCGAAATACACTAATGAGTACTAACAATCAAATTGAGTGTTTATTCACCTTTCACTACAAAAAAAATGCCATATACCAACGGTGTCTTATACTGATGACCGATTTCCATTGGTATAGGCTGGATATACAGACGGATTTTGCATACCGTCAGAATATGTAAAGCCTATGCTTACGTCTGTTTCTCCCGTTGGTATAGGTGAGTCCTATTCCAACTGTGAAATACTGACCATCAGTATAGTCATATTATATACCAACGCCTGTTTCAACAACCGTAGGTATATGCTTATATCAAAATTTAAAAAACAAAAAATTACGTTTAAACTGAAGAAAATAGAGGCACTTACTAAAAAGCATTACTTTTAACTTTTTTTAACTTAAAAAAAGAGTAGTAGTCATTTACGGATTTACCAGTACAGTCATTCCCTTTTAAACCGATAATATAGACTCAAAAATAATTAAAACACCCGCCTCTTTGGACTCGATCATTTAAAATTTCCCTATTTTGAGATTAGGGCAAGACAATCCCAAACTTCTCTTTATTCTTTTTTCAAGGAAAAAAAAAGCTTTTTCTTTCCTCTGTTCTACAAAGAAGTCATCCCCTTCAATCGCCGAATCACTTCATCGAAGCTTATTCCTTCTCAACTGCACAAATCTAATCTCTCAAGTCCTCTGCTACATCGATCTGCTCTTCTTCTCCCCGGTATGTTTTCCCCTTATCTTTTTTTTTTAATTTAATGGTTTCTATTTTTTATGCTTAGCGATGAAAAAGGTTAGGAAAAATTGAAAATAACCTGTTCCCTTCTCTTTGCTTCCTTCCTTTAATCCCTCTCCCACTTTCAATTAGAAAGCAGTAGCTGCTGCAAGTTTTTTCTTTTCTCATTTTAGGGAATTAATTTCGAAAAGCAAGCCGAGGTATTATGTTTGTTTTTTTTTCAACCCTTGAAATTGAACTGAAGTCTAAACATAGAAGATTTATTGGGCAGCGGAGGCACTGATGGAGCTACCTTTGAATGCGTTTGGAGTTAGTCCCAAGAAGAAGATAAACAAACCCTCTAACTCCTTGGCAGGTTTCTTTTTAACTTTTGGTATAATTATTATGTCAACAAAATTAGTTGTTGATTTTCCTTTTAATTCCTTAGTATTGTAGAAATTCATGTAGAGAAATTGTTATATGGTTAGCCAGTTAATCATCAATCTATGACGTGGAGTCATGAAGAGAAATTGTTAATTGATTACTATATTTGACTTTGTTTATAGGTTATATAACTAATCAATTTTACTCTATACCCTTAAATATATTATATAATTGATTCTTTGGGGCTCTCAATGAAAAGGGCATATCATTGCTTTTCTTAGTCTTTTGGGAAAAATCAGCCATGTGTTTCAGGGCTTTGTCATCAGAATAACCCAGTTTCACAATTTGTGAATCATTGTGCCTGCAGTCACAATTCGTGATTAGACAAGGAGCCTCTTTGACTTTGCAAGCTATGAATCATGTCGATCTTACAAGAGCAAACATTGGCAGTCGTCTTCAGGTAGAATGAACTTTTCTAATGAATTGTAGTCAAGAAGAAGTCATCAAATAGTCTAATGAATTATGTATGCTTCATTTTCAATTGATGATTTTTTTCTTTCAGTTAAGCAGTCTGTAGAAGAGAGGATGTTTTGCAAATTTTTTCAAGGATAATGAAATAAATAGAGATTTTATTTCCAAAGCTTCTGATATGTTTTAGCATATGGAGGTTTCAGAAGATGATGACGCTAATACTGGTGAACCAGTTGATACTACTCAATAAGCAAAATTGGTAAAATTTTAGTACCTTTTTTCTTTATCATATGCTGACATTAATTTAAAAGATTAATTGTTCTTTGCTCTACTTATTTCTGTGTTTCCATATGTAAATCAAGTGATGCCTCAACTCTCTTAGTCCAGTCTATTGCTACTCCTTGTTACTATAATGATATGAGATAGACAAAACAAAATTACCTTTTTTTGACCCTTTTTAAGAAGTACGGAGGGGGAGTTTGTGGCGATGCAAAGGGTGAATTTATTCTTTTGGATTTACTTAAGCACTCTCCCCATGTTTGCTTATTTTACAAAAGATTATTAGACTTGATAAATAGCTAAGTTTCAAACTATTCTAGATCAGACTCCTCTAATGTCCTTTCAAAAATTGTGCAGTGTACATTATAGGTAATCTTGAATTTTGCACTAAGATAAGGAGAATTTTAAGGCTGGTAGCTTCTTTCAGACTTCAGGTAATCTATTTCTTCAAGCTTTATACATAGTTTTTTATGTGCAATAAGTAGTTTTTCTTGAAAAAATGAAGTGTGATATTTTATCATCGTACTTGCAGGAACCTTTATGTGTTTGGAAAGATGGGATCAAAGGGATCAACCATGTATTATTATCATGGATCAAATTTAACTTCTCTATGTTTGGAAAGATGAGATCACAAGTAGCAACTATGTATTATATATAAGTTTATACTTTTAGATAGAATGTAACTCATGTAAATATATATTAACTTTTGAGTAAGTCATGTCTTGTAAGTTGACTATGTAAATATATGTTTTTTGATATAATAAAAAGTTTCACATATTTCTGATTATTATTTTTTTTCAAATATTGGTATGAGATTCTCAATTATTGATAATAATCATGATTAATATAATTTTAGAAAACAAATAAATAAAAGGGCTATAATGACGGATGGCAAAATATGAAAAAAAAAATCTATTTATAACTATACTAACGGATCGGGTGTCAAGATAGACTTGGGAAAGAGCCTAATTTCAACACCTAAAGCGGCGTCAGTAATTCCTTTTAGGGCGTCAGTATAGTCTAAAAGGGTATTGCAACGACCCCAAAATACGTCAGTATAGACCTATAGCGTCGAGGGATAATTTGAGGGACAATTTACCGTTGCAATAGGTAAATCATCCGTCAGTATAGCCCGTTTCAGGCTATACTGACGGATTTTTACATTTTACTGATGGAATTCTAGGCGTCAATATATGGCACATTTTTTGTAGTGTTTGTGAGTTTAGCTTCATTGTTCTAGTTTGAACATACTTAGGATTTCTTCAATCTTGTTGAGTCCTACCAAACAATTAGGCAGTGATTGCTTGATTGTGATTCTTGTGATCTTAGGTTGTCAATTGCAGGTCTAATTGATCATCTAAGGCCGACGAAAGAAGATTAGATCCATTGTTGAAGATTATCGAGATTTAACGAGAACTAAAAGTTTGATGATTCAAGTTGATCATTGGCAGGTCTTGAGGGTGGATTTGAACCAATTACAACTAGATTGTTATCAGGAGGATTCTTAAATAATAGGGTTAATCTCTAGACTCGCCAAGTTGATGTTAGCTATTTAGCATGTTATGGATAAAACCTAGACCAATGTATTCAATTAGGGTTGTTGAATGAAGTATGATGATGTTTTATGCCTTTTGATAATTGATGCCTAAGTCTTAGGATAGATTTCATTAGGGTAAAATTGATGATTACCTAGTTTGACAATATTAATATCAAATTCATGTTTTGTGTCAATGATCCATATCTTTTATTGATTGATTTGTCAATGGAAGGAAGTATGGGTTTAATTAAATGTTTTCTTAGTTAGTTTTCTAATTTAATTTTACTTTGCTTTGTTTTATAATTGTGATTTTTAATCCCCAAATTTTTTTAAGTGTTTTTGAGTGTTTTCTTAGAGTGTTTTGTCTTTAATAATTGTTTCCACCCTTTTCTGTGGGATTCGACCCCAACTTCCCTAAGTACTTAGTAAGTATTGTAGGGATTTATTTTGTGATTTATTGATGACTCGATCACCTTCCCACACTACCAGAAAACTAACGTGCCATGAAGATGAACATACATAATCCATATGACACTTGAACAATCTTTCCAAATTGCTTCCTTTTTAAGAACCATATTCCTCCAAAGTTCCAAGTAATACCATCGTTCCAGCACAAAACTACCACCAAGCTAACCAAACTTTGAGATTTATCCCGATTTCCCCCTTCGATATCAACCAAGGCTTGGATCACTTGTTGCTTACCTTGATGAAAGGATATACTGAGAGCAGAATTAACTTCCCATGTAGCCTTTGCCTCTTTTAGGATCAATCTATTTCTATGAGCAATGTTGCCATCTGATAAAAATGTTTCAGAAATAGATTTCTGAGGGCCATTACTCCCATAAACAATGGCATTAACACCACGCCACTGCTTTTTCCTATTATTCTCCCATCTCAACCTTAAGCGTAACTTCTTATAAGTTTTTGTTGTAAGCTTTTCTTACCCTTTTTCTTCTTCTTCTTCTCCTTTTTTTTTAAAAAAATATTTTAATTAGATCTACTAATTTTATTTCATTAAAATATACCTAGCCTCATTTACATTAGATCTTTAAAGTCAAAATCAGGGTGATACAAGGACTATAAAGCCTCCAGCGCCAATGAAGACACACACACACACGCACCCTAAAACACTCAAGTCAATATGTGTTATTACCAGCTTTATTGTTCAAGTTCTGTCCTTGTTTAATAAAAGCTCTCATTTGTCATCCATTTTTCTCTCAAAGCTCTTTTAGGCTCCGTTCTTTACACCAGTACAACCTGTTTTGGACCTAAAATGCGTTGAACAGTGTTGAATAGAGCCATTAATGCAAACTTCATTAGGAGCAATTGGATTATGTGGCCAACCTGTCGCCTAGACCTGTTCATGGGCCGGTTCGGGCCGGGTCTAGTCTTAATATTAATGTTATTAGTGTTGCCCAAGCCCGACCATTTAAAAAACGAGTTTCAAACTTTTGTCCAAGTCCGTCCCATTTATCAAATACTTTTTTTTTTGGAAGGTAGAGCCCCATTTATCAAATACTTAGACCAAGACTCATCTAAAAGCCCATCTAATTTTTTTATTAATTATTTTAAGAATTAAACTATATTAATTAATTATATAAATATAATTGTAAACTTAAAATATGATATATACAAGCTATAGTATACTACCAACTTCTTGATAATAAGATTTTCTACATTTATTTTTTCAAAAAAAAAAGGGGGTTTTGCTCTTATACCCAAGCCCGGTCCATTTAATAAACGGGCTTGATTTTTTTGTCCAAGCCCATCCAATGGGCTTAAAATTCTTGTTCAAGCCTTTTAAAATATCGGGGCGAGCTTATGGGTTTGGGCGGGTAGCCCAACCCTTAAATAGCTATACTGTCACCTAGTTTTATCGACGCGAAGCAAAATGCTCCAGTGGACATCAATCCCATTTTTTTCCTTTTTTTTTTATTTTCTTGTAATAATTTATGTGACAAATGTCTATGCTTTCCTTTTCTTTATTCTCTCCCTTCTCTCCCTTTTTTTTTCATGGATTTTTGTAATAAATCATTATTTTTTGTTAAAAACAATAAATAATTTTCAATACTTTTATAATTCGAGTATTTAAATTTCTAATTATTATATAAAAAAATAAAATATGCATAAGTATTATTTGTTACTATATAAAAATACAAAATTTTGATTAAATTAATTTTTCAATGATTAAAAGAGTTCAATAATATTAAAATATACATCAAACTTATTTGTTAGTGGGTCTCCTTATCGGGTGCCCTGAAAAAATGGTTTTTATATTAGGTGCATTTAATGCACTTAAAATTGGTCATTAAAAAATATTAATCTGACTTTTAATAATTTTTATAGAAATAAATAATTTCAATGTTAGTCAAATATTATTTTTTAACCCAAAAAAGTATTCTCTAAAATGAATTTTAATAGATTATAAATATTTTTTAATAAAATCCTAGAACGATGGGTGTTAAATTTTAGAGAACTCTTACAATAAATCAATTATTATTATTTGGGGATAAACTATATTAAAAAATGTTTAAAAATATTTTTCTAAATCCCTATAATATGAGTTTTAAAATTTAATATTTACCTTTTTAAAAATAAAAAACTTTTATCGCTAGGTAAACCTTACTATAAAAAAATATAAAAAATATTTTCTAAATTAAATGTGTACTTTTCTCTTAATAAAAAAAACACATAAAATTTTTTAAGAATATTATAGTCTTTAACTACCACAAACAATCATAAACTGATTGAGCTAAATTAGACCCTATTTTTTGAAGGTTATTTTACTATGTTTTTTGATCTATTTATGTTTAAATATATGTTATTTTGATAATATTTGTGTTTTGAACCTTTAAGAAATGTGAAAATGAGAAATTGTTATTTTTCACTATTTTTGGAGATATTTTGATGACTTTTTACACAGATTTTAGCAAATCAATTTTGAGCATAGATTTGGAGATTCGAAGTTCGTGTTTGAAGACCATTTGAAGATAATTTGGAGACTTGAAGATTTATTTCAAGAGCAAGAATTGAAGATTGGAACCTTAATTGAAGACAAGCCATGGATAAGCCTTCAAGCTTTGGTATTTTTGGATATTTTATATGGGAAGATATTCAGTCCATATAAATCATTAATTGGAATTAAAATCCCAATTAATAACTCCTATATCCAAGGAAATATCCAAATCCGTAGATTCCCAATTCTAGTCCTAACAGGATTAGGATTCAGGCGCAGTTTTGGTAGAAAAATCATAACTTTCTGCTCAGACCTCCGTTTGAAGCCCATGAGTACTCGTTGGAAAGCTAACTCCGAGATCTACAACTTTTCTTTGAAGTCCAAGACCTAGTTCTTCCGTTTTCAAGCCCAAAAATGCCGTCGAAGTCACTGCACGAAATCAGGATTTTTTCAGGATCCTATTTTAACTTGGATTCTACTCTAGGATGACTTTTAATCTAACTTGGAGTCTAAGTTAGACTCAAAACCGACTTAGACCTCTTTCCAAGTTAGGATTGGAATTCCTAGGGTTATTTCCACTATAAATAGTCACCTCCTGTAACACAAATCACATACCAACACACACCAAAATATTTTCACATAGATAATTTCTTTTCTTCTAGTTTTCTTCTAGTTTTTTTTAGGCATGGGTGCCCCCCCCCCCCTCTCTAGCAATAGGGAGGTGCGGCATACCTAGGTTTTTAGCAAGGAGATTTCGCCCCTCTAAGGTCTTGTAAGTACTCTTATGCCGCTCATGGATTATCCCGAATCCAGGAGTAGCTAAATTCTTAATACTTCTGATCCTTTGGTGAATTCAATCAATTAAATATGGTGAGATTTCTATTCTTATAATTTGGTATTTTATTCTTGATAGATAGCATGTTAAATTCTGTTTTAATTCTACAATCTTGATCTTTATTGATTTATTGTGGCCACTAAAGAGGTAATTTGAGAGATTGTTGGCTAGATCAAATAGCGGATTGACGTCCATGTTTGATTGTGTGTAGCAAGTTAGCCGCGCTTGACGGCGGGTTAATTGGGTTTGCATGCCAGTGATCAGATTTATCTGGTTGTTGTATGGTTTTATTTATTAAGCATGTGTGAAAGAACTAATAAAAGTTGATCTTAATGCTTTGAATCCTAGCAAATCTTTAAGGCTTGACGGCTAATTCATTAGTTAGGAGGAAAAAGGGGTAATTTAAGGCTTGACGGCTAATCTTATCTAAATAGCATGTTAGGATTTTCCCTAGACCAATTATCATCATGAATTTAATATTGAATTTATCTTTGATTGTTTTCTACCATTGGTGAAGAAGTATACTCTTAATTATTGTTTTCTTTCTTAATTGCCATAGACTTAGATTTAATTTAATCTGCTTTGTTTTCTAGTATAATTGTTTTCTTCTTAATTGTTATTCTAAACCCTCTGCTTTCTGTGTTGTTTTTGAGAGATTTTAAGGACTGAATTTTCGGATAAAGTCTAGCACCCTTCTCTGTGGGATCGACCCCTACTTACCCTATCTACTTAGTTAGGTTTTTGTTGGGATTTTAATTTTATGATTGCTGACGACCGATCATAAATTTTGGCGTCGTTGCCGGGGAAGGGAAACTTCTCCTGGTTTTTGCCAGGAGAAGGAAAATAGACTCATTTGAAGATGAAGCCTGGGAATTTTCTCTTTGTTTCTACGTCTCTGCGTTTCTGATCTAAAAAAAAAAATCTGCGTTTTTTCTAAAAAAAAAAAAGATTTTGATTTTCCGTTTTTAATTTTTTGTGTTTGCGTTTTTTTTTAAAAAAAACATATTTTTGCGTCATAAAAAAAAATTGTCCCTACGTCTAAAAAAAAATATATTTTTTCTGTCTTTAATTTTAATTTTTGTTTAAGAACTTTTACTACTAACAATTTTCTTTTGAGTTTTTTAAGTTTTTCTAGGAAGCTGCATGCCAAAGACAAGAAGTAGTGGTACAAAAGAGTTTGAATTTGATCCAGAGCCAGAAAGAACATTATTTTCGCTAAGGAAGGAGAAATCAAATCGACAACAAGAAGAGGAGTCATCCAATTCGAGTTCTCAATCTAATTCTCCTAGATCTGCTGCTTCAACATCATCACAAGACATGGCAAACGGCGAAGAATCTAAAACCCTGAGAGAGCTTTCTGCACCAAACGTCAATGCACAACGCTTAGTAATTCGATACCCAGATACGACTGCAAACTTTGAGATTAAATCTGGATTTATTCAGATTTTACCCAAATTTCACGGTCTGTCTGGAGAAGATCCTCACCGACATCTGACCGATTTCCAGATTGCCTGCACATCAACAAATATTCAAGGTATCACTGAAGACCAATTCAAGCTAAGAACTTTTCCGTTCACTCTTGTGGATCGTGCAAAAGATTGGTTGTACCTCTTACCAACTGGTTCAATCACATCTTGGACGAGCCTTAAGAAGTTGTTCTTGGAAAAGTACTTTCCTGCTCACAAAGTATCAAGTATAGGGAAGGAGATTTGCGGAATTAAGCAACGCCATGGAGAAACAATGCATGAATATTGGGAACGTTTCAAGACACTATGTGCGAGCTGCCCCAATCATCAAATCATTGAACAGTTGCTGATCCAATACTTCTACGAAGGATTACTACCGTTTGACAGATGTTCCATAGATTCTGCAAGTGGAGGTGCTTTCATAGACAAAACTCCCATCGATGCTTGGACTTTAGTGGAGAACATGGCTGCCAACACTCAACAATTTGGATCTCGAGAAGACTATTCAAAAGAAGGCAATACAAGAAGAATCAATGAAGTCTCTACCCATTCCACCTCACTGGAGCAACAACTTCAAGAAACAAATCAGCAAGTCGCTACGCTCACTGATTTATTCAATGCGAATTTTTCAAGTGTGCCTAAGGTTTGTGGTATTTGTAAACAAGGACACTACACTGATAAGTGCCCTTCTTTGGAAGACATCGCGCAAGAAGTCAATGTTGTTGGAATGCAAGGAGCATATCAAAGGAAGCCTGAACCTTATTGGAGAGCCGAGCAACCAAGTCAACAATATGGGAACCAAGGTAACTATCAAGGAAGACCAATGAATTATCAAAGGCCTAATTTCCAACAATCTTCACAAGCTATTGAGATGCAACAATTAAGAGAAGCTATGGAGATGATGAGGAAACAAATCAGTCAATTGGCTAGTGACATGAGCTCGCTCAAGACACAAGGTCAACAAAGGATCCCATCACAACCAAAGGTACCTCCGAAGGAGAACGTAAGTGCAATCACTTTAAGGAGTGGAAAAGAGTTGGAAAACCCCTATCCAACCCATGCCGCACAAGATGAAGGAGAGTCGAGCTACACCAAAGAAGAATTGCAAGTGCCTAACAAAGAAATCAAGATCGAAGACGAGCCCAGAAGAGATGGCGCAACCACCATGGAAAAAAGCCAAGGAAACCGCCGCCGACAAGAAGGATTCAAAGACTGATGCTGCGCCACCTTTTCCATCAAGATTGAAGAAGTCAAAGAAAGAAGATGATGATCCAGATATTTT